>VCJJ01000539.1:9656-31195 GCA_024139415.1 Backusella tarrabulga | reverse complement strand
GGAAGGGTAAGTTTTTCTCTCTCCGAATTTCCTTATGTGGAGCTAACACCTTTCGCAGTGTATTTTGTATTGAGACTATATCCATTATTATCTGTTGCTGTTCCATTTCATATTAGTTTTTGTCAAAATACACAAATCAGCAACGTAAATATGTCTATTTTGAATGTCTCGTGGGCCTTATTACTATTTCTTTTTTGACTATCTTGTTATCTTGTATGTAAATGATGTGTATCAAGTTCAAAAAACAGTGGGCTCAACATCTGCAAAACATTTCCTGTCACGTGACATATAATAAATAGTCACTTAAAAGAAAAAAAAAAGATTTCTGTCCTTTACTCTCTGTTGACATCGACAATGGCTGCTACCAACACCTCAAAGTCTCTTAAAGTTGTCCAATTGGACGGTTTGGTAATTCATTTTACACCTGTTTGGCGCAATACGACAATGTTGAATTAAATATATCATTGCATTCTAGGTCGTTTTAAAGATCATCAAGCATTGCCGCGAATCTTACCCTAATGATGTTACTGGCCAACTCCTTGGCTTGGATGACAACAGCAATTTGGAAGTAACCAACTGCTTCCCCTTCCCTTCTGATGGCGATGATGATGCTAGTGGTAAATTCAGCAATTTCACTATTTATACATTTATAAAAAAAATATTTTTTTTGGGGGGGTGGAAACATGTGGAAATGAGAATGAATTCTTATATTTAAACGTATAAATGATATAGCCCGTTATCAGTTGGATATGATGCGTTGTCTTCGTGCAGTCAATGTTGATAATAACACAGTCGGTTGGTATCGCTCTGCTCATTTGGGTAACTTTGTCGATCTCAGCTTGATTGAAACACAATACAGCTACCAAAACTCCCTTAGCGCTCAATCTGTTGTCCTCATTCACGATGTTTCAAAGAGCGCTGCTCAAGGTAACTTAAGCATCAGAGCTTTCAGATTGACCGACACCTTCATGAAGGCTTATGAAGCCAAGAAGTTCACAACTGAAAGGTAACTTATATATTGAAAAAAATTAATCTTAAAACGGTGTGTTCTAATACAGTCTAAACAGTCTTGCCAAGGCTAAACTTTCATTCTCTACCATTTTCGAAGAATTACCTGTTCAGGTCCACAACTCTCATTACGTCACAATGATGCTCCATAACATTGAGATGCCTAGATTAGAGGCTGATCAGCTCCGTTCTCTCTCTACTTTTGCATCCAACGAAAAGGCCCAGAGCGAATTAGAACAGGCCAAGCCATTGTCACCCAACTTTGATGTGCTTGACTTGGAATTGGATCCTTTTATGCAAAAGAACCTTCAATACTTGTTGGATTGTGCCGATGTTCAGCAACAGGAATTAAACAACTATCAATACTGGCAGAGATCCGTTGCTCGTGAGCAAGTAAAGATCCAAGGATGGTTAACCAAGAGAGTAAGTTGCTGTTGTATTAAAGGAAGGGCTGTTTATTCATCATGTTGATTTGTGTAGAGACAAGAGAACGAGATTCGTGCCGAGAAGGGACAAGATCCTTTACCTGAGGATGAAGTCAATACATTGTTCAAGATCCCTGCTGAGCCCAGCCGCTTAGACTCCATGATCTTGAGTGCCCAGATGCATAACTTTACTAAACAACTTAATCAGTTTGCTGGTCCCAGTCTTGCCAGACTTTATAGTATTCAAGAATTACAAAAATAGACTTCATCTCCTCTGTAATAATTTGTTGCATATTCACATTTCTGATATGAACATTAAAAAAAACAAAAATATAACAACCAACAAGTAGTTTGGTGTTTCTTGAACTATCAATTTACTTTATCATTGTTCCCATCCATAACAGTCAGAAAGTAGCTGATTGGGTAATAAAGAACTCGGCTATGTATTGTATCTTAATAATAAGGTGACTCACCTTCACTAAAATTTCATTCCACTTCTAAGAATAGAATATAGAACAGGTAGAAGCTCCACATCTTCTGTTTATTATTATTATTATTATTATTATTAGTTGGTGCTTTTCCCCAAAAAGATGGTCATTTTCTTTTTTTAAATGACCAAACCTATTATTTCTAAATAAATGCTGTTCCTTTTTTTTTTATAAAGAGTGACAAAGGGTTTAGCTGGTTGCTTTCACAATAGCAAAGCTATACGCCACGTGATGGACTAAATGGTTTGTGATGGTACGTGCGTTCCCCGTGATTTACATCAAATATAAATGAGAGAGACAAGAGACAGCAAGTAATCGTGCATATTTCCCTCTTCTTCTACTTTCTCCTCTTCTTTAGATTACAAAATATATACTTACTATGGACATCCTTAATCTATTAAACCATCCAATTTTACCAACTGCAAACCAAAAGCCATACCAATGCCATTGGCAAGGTTGTGAAAAGCGATTTTCTCGTCGCTCTGATCTTTCAAGACATAAAAGAATCCATACGGGCGAAAGACCATTTCAATGCCACTGGCCAGGATGTAGGAAGCAATTCATACAACGCTCAGCATTAACAGTTCATCTAAGAACGCATACAGGTGAAAGACCACATGCATGTGAAGTACCATTTTGCAAAAAATCATTTAGTGATGTAAGTTTTTTTTGTTATAAATATACTATGGTACACCAAGGTTATTTATATATTAATACATCCTTTTTAGTCATCATCATTAGCACGCCATAGAAGAACACATACAGGGAAAAGACCATACGCATGTGTTTGTGGCAAATCCTTTACTCGCAAAACAACGTTATCAAGACACCAACAAGCTCATCCCAAGGAAGATCCGAGGTAAAATAGCTCTTTGTTAAATTTAAACATGACTGACATGAAATAAAATTAGTTTCACATCTATTTTTCGTTACGAGACTCCTGGATCATCCGATCATCA
Source organism: Backusella tarrabulga (assembly GCA_024139415.1). Lineage (NCBI taxonomy): Eukaryota > Fungi > Mucoromycota > Mucoromycetes > Mucorales > Backusellaceae > Backusella > Backusella tarrabulga. Next base: position 28,315 of record VCJJ01000539.1, on the reverse strand, counting down.
TCATTGTGATAATAGCGAATTAAACAAGTCATATTATCTAAATACAAATACAACAAAATCGAGTCTATCTTGTTTATTTCAAAAAAAGCCTTTAATTGTATCAAATAACTGAAAATGCGTTTTCCTGATGGATCGCTACTTTAATTATGCCTCACGCAAACCCAGATTTTAAGAAAAAAAAAACTTCAAAACAAAAAATAAAAAACAAATAAAAATTTTTTTTTTATTATTATTATTATTTCTTTTTCTTTCTGTTGTTCTTTTGTTTGTATAATTATGCTATTTGAAGATGATGCATTGCCCATATTTGTATCGGAAAGTCCAACTAAGGGAAGAGAATTCTTTACTAAAGTCGATATTTTAAAGCAAGAGACCGTATTTAAGGTAAACAATAAATAATGCCTTTTTTTGTTTTTTGGGAAAAAAAAACAAGGTGTTGATGTATAAATATACGATTTTCAGGTCTATCCTTACTCCACAGGTACAAACTTGGTAATTGGAAATAAAAAGGCGGGATAAAAAAAAATTGACACCTTTTTAATTTGAAAGCTGTCTTTGACAGTTTTAGGAAAAAAGTATGTGCTCATTGCCTGTGCACACATCCTACCCGCTCTTTTTCTAGTCATTGTATCGGTTGTGATCAAGTTTATTTTTGTTCGATCCAATGTCATGACCTTTATTTGGAAGCCAATCATTTAATTGTATGCAAATTATTACGCCAATTAGCTACTTTAAAAGCCGATAAACATCAAAAAAGTGTTGCAAAGGCAGTGATCTGCACATTGTGGGAAAGACAATATGAAAAAGAAAATCATCGTCATCGTATTGTTATTGCGACCGAGAAAATGCACCAGGCGGCAGGGATAGATGAAGTAGCATTACATAGCACATTTGATCATGTCAATACTTTGGAGTCTCACTATCATCATTGGCCAGAAAGCGAAAAGCAAGAGTGGAAAAAGGTTCAGCAATTCATGTATAGTCACCTGAAGGAAATTGGTCTTTTGGAAGAGAATGAAACAGATGCTGATGTGATGCACCTTGTTTCAAAAATAGAGTCAAATGGATTTGGTTTAGCCTTGGAAGAGAAGGAAAATAAGAAGAGGTCATTGTCTGTCACGTTGGGAAGAAGTAAGGGTGGTTCTCTCGTTTGCATTTGCAAATTTTAATTAAAATAATTATTTTTCTTTGAAATACATGTATAGTCTTGTTTCCCTTGGCCTCATTATTAAATCACGACTGCAACAATAACTGCGAAGTGGAACAACGCACAGACCAAAATATCTTTGAAGAAGAAATCGTGGCCCTTTCCACTCAAGTTGAATCTTTAGATATACCCAAGAATGAAGATCAAACTCATCAGAACAAAAAGAGTAAAAATAACAAGAAACAAGCTGCGAAAATGATCAAGGACATACAGAGACAGCAATTGCCCACATATCCACCTGTTTTCTCACAGCCACGTGGCGTTTTTCGAATGATGATGATCCGAGCTATCCGAGATATTCAGTCTGGCAGCGCATTGACTATCTCCTATATTGACTCAGCACTCCCTGTGGCTTCTCGCAGACAGAGATTATTAGATGATTACTATTTTAACTGTTTTTGCGACAGATGTAAGATGGAACTGAAACTCTAAACTTTAACTATAATAAATATACGCAAATGCGTTGTTTTCTTTTTTCAAACTATATATAACATGATAATAGAGGAGGTATATATGGAACCACGGCGTGGATGGGGAGAGAAATCATCACCCATGAAAGACGATGAATGCTTTTCTGGTTGTGATATTCAAGATATCACCACCTCATATATATATATATATATAATCATAAAGCTAATGATCAGGGCCGCATAATAATAAATGTGAGCGTTAAGAATCCACATATCTAAAAACTCACTTGCTAATATATAAAATTGTCTCACTCTTTTATTTCAATATACAACTTTTATTTTATAAAACGAACAAAGAGGTTAAATCCATCCAAGTATCTTGTCCTTTCATCTTATTTTATTGCAATTTTCACATATTTAGACGGGTAAAGGTGGTGATGATTCTTCTGGTTGGGGAGTTGAATCTCCCGCCGGTGTTGCTGATGCACGGTTAGGATCATTCATTAGGTAAAAATTAGGACAATTTTTGTTTGTCTTCATATGTCCAATTTGGCCACAATTACCGCATCGACGCTAAAAATAGGTTTTTAGGTGAGTGATGTCTTATTGTTTTTGTTTTTTTTGTTACCATAGCGCCTTCACGTTTGCCTCGACTTAGTCCAAGCACAGGGTTTTCGGCTAATGCAGCTTGTTTGGCTAATTGGCGTTGACGGCGTCTTTCTGCGTTGCGTTTCAGTTTTGCCAATCTATCCTGAATACGTTTCTTCATTTGTGCGTTCTGTTCACCATTATCTGAGGGGCCCAAGACTTCGGCACTAAATCATATCAATTAGAAAACACTTTATATTTCATTTAAAAAGATATCTTACCTTGCTGCCTCTTCTTCAATCATTTGTCTCTGTCTAAGATACGATTTGATCACCACGGCATCACGGACCACCTCTTGCTGCCATGTCTTTTCTCCATTAGGCTGTCGGATCATTCTTCGGATGATGAGGTACTTGTTTTGATTATTAACATGGTAACTCGAGTTGATACTTCCGGTAACCGAGACATCATCATCATCTATTTCTGAATTGGCTCTTTCAAATCGACGGTTATATGGCGAGGCAGCATGGCTGTTTCGGTGTCCCCAATCAAATTCGGACTTATATTAAAAGGAAGGAAACGTTATATCGCATTGTTTACATGTTTTTTTTTTTGTTATTGTTTTTCTTTTCTTTATTTTTTTTTCTTCAACTTACGGCAGATGGACTATCTGGTTGTTCGTCATCATCATCGCCTTCATGGTCAGATAATATTGGTTCCACTGGATTACCTAATGATTCTAATTGTGTTTTCCAGATACGAGCAATTTCCTCCTTATAAATCTGTTGCTGCTCAGCGACATTGTAACGATGAGCGCTCTTTGGCCTAGCCTCGATTTGTGCTATACAAATAATAATAATAAAAAACACATTAGTCCTCCTATGGCATTGTTTTTCTAAAAAGAAAACAAAAATAGCGTACCAAGTTTCTCTTCTGCTGAATCACCAGCACGCAAGAAAATATCCTTCATTGATACACGGATGAAACTAAAACCTTCACCTCGACCTGTCGGGTCACCTGCACCATACAACTTCAAACGGGCCTTTCCTTGTGTAGCGTTGATAAAATTACGAGTGGCAAACCAAGGCGCTAGCTGTTGCTCCACCTCAAGCTTCGAATCGCCATCACCTGTTTCATCATCATCATTGACATCGCCATAGCCGAGATCCTGCAAGTGGCGCTCACCCACCAACATACTTTCATACAAACACACCATCTCGGGCGTGACCATCTTGCGGAGGTCTTCCTCGGTAGGCGGGTCTCCTCCGCCTCTTGTCTTCCAATAGCCTCCTCCGCCGTCCTTACTACGTCGATGAAACTCTAAAAACTCCTTTAATCTCTGACGTATTTGGATGTCAGAGTATTCCGGGAATTTCTGGGCCAACTTGCTCATCTTGAGTCGGTATAATGGGTTTCGTTTGATCAGGCGGTAGGCCACCACCTGGAGTCTATTCTTTACAGTTGTTGTCACCCTACGAGAATGGGGGCCTGGTACTTCCTGCACAGGGTAAGTTTGACCAATTGTGTATGTTGCAGGTATTTCCCGGAGGTAGTATTTTGTATGGCCCTTGTATGTACTCTTCAATAACAAAAAGTCGGTTGGTTTAGGTTCATGTCTAAACAACGGTGCACGAATCAAATTATTGTACAAAACAGGTATTGTTTGGCCGGGCTCGACGTTACCAAAGTTCATAAATGGCGAAGTGTCTCCAATGTCAAGAACAAATGGTTCTCCGATATCCAACGATGGTACGAATTCGTCCTTGGGTTCTGTTTTACGGTAGTAATTGATGATCAGTGTTCCCATACCCACATTCGATATCACTGGTGGATTCTCTTCCGAGTATTCCAGTAGCACAAATGGTGTGCCGTCCTTGAGTGTAAGATCCTTGGTGTTACGAATGGGATCGACAGGAGGCTTTTTCTTGTCCTTCTTCTTCTTCTTACTAATCTTTACACGCGAAAAGGTGATGTCAATATTGGAAGGTATTTGGGTGATGGAGCGATGGAAGGATCTAAGCTCTGCCTTGGATAATCTTGTTTTGTAAAGAGCTGGATGCAGCTTCAATGCAGGGAAACCATGCTGAACAACCAACTGACCAAATGTTTGTCTGACACGAACAAGTCTTCCTGCAAGATGCGATTCATAGAATTTATCATTCGAAAGATTGAATCTATTGAGCGGCAGTTTGTTGTGTGGTTCTGTTTCTGTGTGAAAGATTTGAATCTTTGGCAAAGGTCGTGGAATTGGCTTTCTGCCTTTTTTAACATGTTTGGGTTGGATAAGTAGTTCCTTTGTTGCTTCGACCTCCTCAACGTCAAACAGCATGTTTGGATCGTTCAGATCCAGTGAGATCTTCATTGTTGCTGGTGAAGGCTTTTCCTTATCCCAAATAACCGCATCCAGCCAATCGCCATTCTCCAGCTCCATGTTCAAGTGTCTATCGATCACTGTATCCTGCTGTTCTTCATGGTTTCTAAAATGATGATGATGATTTAGTATGACGATTCATATTTGGGTGTATCCTTTATTTACATTTGATCGTCGTCATCCCATATGATATTATCCTCCCAATCATCGAGCATTACTGAATGGTATATTCTCTCGTTTTCGAGAATTGAAGGGGGCGGTGCAGCCTGTCCAGACTATTCTTCTTTTTAGTATAATTATTACCTTTTTTGTCAATAAACACTTACTACGTCAACGCCATCAGTAATATAATCCTCTTCCTCGCTCTCATTGCTACTGCTTTCACTCGCTTCATTCATTGTTTCAATGCGTCTTCTTTTGGCTGTATTGTTATCCCATTTCACGCGATCCAACTTTGAGGCTCTCATAAACACCAGCCTGTCGTCTCTCTCCAATTCATATTCATAGCCGTCGCCATAAATCACTGTATAATAAAAAGTAAAAAATAATAGTCGGTATATTATTTGTTATCCTATTTATAATCACAAAAAATTACCACGCTTGTGCGCTTGGAGCTTGGGTGGTCGCTTGATTTTGGCCATAAAGAGCTCAGAAAACTTGAGCACTTTTCCTGTTTCAAATCCAGGAAACAGCTGCTGAATATCCACTCTCTCTTTTTTCTCCGCACCTTCGATCATGGGCTCTTCCTTTATGATTGGATCCAGCGAGGATGAGACGACGGGTGGCTGTATCGACGCCATATCGTCTTGCTCTTCTCCGTCGTCGTCGTCGTCGTAGTTTTCGCTGACCATCGATAGTCTGGATCGAGGGAGAGTGCGTTGCAGCTTGTCCATGCCACGACGATAGTACTTTTCTGAAAAGAGTTGATCGTCAGGAACTGTCTCGTCAAAGTCTGAATAATCAACAGCATCCTTGGAGTGATGCGTAGGAATGACAGGGATGCTCTCAGACTCTATAATCTCATCGTCCTCATCTTCATCGCCTGCTCTCCCTTTATCAAGTCCAAACGTGTCTCCGCTAAATATCTTTGAAAATACGCCAGCATCGACACTTGAGAGAGTTTCTTTCAAGTCCTAATTAAAAATAAGCACTTGTTGGCACTTTTTTCTTCTTCTCTGTCTTTCTCTTTAGATAAATACTTCGTCCAGATCGCTGTCAATCTTTCCAGTTTCGTCCACATTTCCAAAAAAATAACCCGCTAAAGACATGGTGTTCTATTGAAGTATGTTGTTTATTAGCAAAGTCAAAAAACAAAAATAAAAAATAAAAAAAGCTGCTTGAATATATAATCAGAAAAAAAAAAGTTTACGTCACATGAGTAACGGACTTTGTGGTCAGTCTGTCCATACTTGGAAAGTCGAGCTTAATCAATTCATGGAATTGAGCATATTTGCCTTGTATTTGCCTAACATAGCATCGACTGTATTATTTTAAAGAGGTCATCTTCTATTATATATAAAAACTGCACAAAAAGGTGCAGCTTTAAATCAATCAATGTAGACTATGAAAAAGGTCCCAGATTTAGTATTGATTGATGTACTGTCTTTTTCAAAAAAATGAGAAAAAATTACAATTATCCCCTTCTTTTTTTCTTAGAATCTAAAGCATATTACATACAATATTTGAGCATTTTGCTTCATGAATACAGCAATAAATCGACCTGTTACAAGTTATTCACCTGGTCTTCTTCAAACATGACACAAAATGCTAAATTTGAGCTTCCGCGAGCTTACACGTTTGCCTTTTTCTTTATTATTTTCCCGTTTGTCGTGTTTAAACAAATATAATGTTGAGAACCCTCGTAAAGGTCTCAGCTATCCTCTCTGCCATTTATGTGGCAAGTAATAAACCAGTAAACAGACACACGTGAATACAGCTCATGTGTTATTTCTCAAATATAGGCAATCATTGCAGTCTTGAGTGTCGACACTCCTCAGCGATGGTAAATGTAGAATGTTCATGTTGTAACTTGTATTAACATTCAATCAAACTAGTCTCATGTTTCTACACTGGGTTAGATTTCCATTTAATCCAAAGTTCGATATGCCCGAGTATTATGGCTTTGGACGTAAGCCAAAAGAAAATAACCACAAGTACTATGCTTAACAAACACTTTGTTCATTAGACAATGAGGTCAGAAATGTTAAATTCCAGACATCAGACAACGTTACTCTTGGTATGTTTTTAATTATTACTTTATTGTGATTTTGTATTTATGCCGTAATTTTGAAAAATAAGGTGCTTGGCATATTCTGCCAGCAGATTATTATGAAAAGCATGAGCTTCGACACAATAGCGTCAATGACGCCATTTATGACGAAGCTCTCGCTGATCCCAAGTATGACACTGTGATTTATTTCCATGGAAATGCCCTGAATCGCTTAGCACCTTGGAGAGTAGATCTCTACAAGGTATTCTTGAGAAGAAAGTTACTCGAGAAATATTTTTATTAACCTTTACTATTATCATTATGTAAGAAATTGAAATACAAATTTAGAAATGTCAACATTATTACCATCGACTACCGTGGATTTGGAGATTCTGGTAAGACACAACTAGTGTGTTTACAATGTAATTCTTACGATATTATCATGATAGAATCCACTCCATCCGAGTTTGGGTTAAGATTGGATGCCCAAGCAACTCTTGACTGGTTACATGAGAGAAAAGGTAATCAAAATTTACCTATTTTCACTTGCTGATTACTTACATATTTATCCATCCATTGTCATTAGTGGAGAATAATCGTATTTCTCTCATTGGTCACTCATTAGGTAATAAAACATAGAATTTTGTGTGTAGATAGATTTGAATTAACACCTTTGTTGTTGTTTTAAAGGCACGGGCGTTGTTACCACTTTGGCAAGTGAGATGGCTCAATCAGGTATGATATAGATACAAAGTAATGAGCAACAACACTAAATCCAAAATGATCATTCTCAGGCAACCCTGTTAAAGCATTGATTTTGAAAGCTGGCTACAGTTCAATGACAACCTTAATTTTTGAATACAACATTGTACCATTTTTCCCTATTCTGTCTCCTATTAGACGCTTCCCTCAATTAGAAAGTAATATAGTTATATGAGTACAACATTTACATATCAACAACTAACATTTCAAAACAATCGATTTATATAGACTGGCTTTTGTCAAGATTGAATCACAAGTTTAATTCACTCTCTAGAATTGACGTAAGATTCTGCCTTTGTTTGCTTTTATGAAATCCTACTAACAATACTTCCTTCTAGAGCGTAAACTGCCCTCTACTTATTGTCTACGGAGTAGGGGATCTTGAAATCCCAATCACAAACTCGCATCAGCTTTTCTATCGTGCTCTTTATGGCTCGTCTAAAGAAAATACTATTAAAAATGTCGCTGATTTTATTGCAAATGAAAGCAATGATGTTAAACGTGATACCGTTCCTAATGAAGCTGTAGTATATAAGACATTGAATCGTGACATTGAAATACATATGGTAGAACTAACCCATGGAGATCATAACAACGGTAAGCTTATCTCTTCAAGTTATTCTTGGCAGTATTCTTATGATTTATCTTTCCATAGTTGGTTATTTTGACTTTACTTATGAAGCTATCAAAGGCATCACAAAATGGAAGAATTAATCAAACTAGAAATCAATAAATCTTTTTTTGAATAACCAAAACAATGGAAATACTTGGCTTTTCTTTTTTCATTGGTTCTGATTGAGAGAGCAATCAAGACAAAAGTCAATTGGTGTTTTACACTTTTTTTTTTATCCTCCTTTCTTTCTTTAAATAATACTAGTGATAATAATAGCAACAACATATATACATTAAAAACCATTATATCATACACACACATACACGCAAGATATAAATTATGGGAAATGCATCCTCTCGATCTCCTGAGCTGATTTCAAATGATGTCATATCGAGCCTATCCCCAACTGGACAAAAGAAACTAAAGCAAATGACATACCCAAATTTTTATGAGCTTGCGTCTTTGGCAGCAGACGGAGATGATATAAGAATAGACAGCGAATTCAGCATCAAGTCTGATACATCCCAGGAAACACAAACAGCGCACGATACACCCAACTCATCCATTTCAAAATTAAATAAAGAGCATGGCGAATATGAGCAACTGGAGGGTCGACCCTATATCACTACAGATCCTGGGTTTTTCTTTCTACCGTGTGATGGTGATGAGTCTGATCGAATGGTTATATTGGTAAGCTTCATAACAATAAAAAGAAATTTAAAAACTAAAAAGTTGTGTCTGTCTCAGCATTTTTTGATCAAATTTGCATTTAACGGAAACTTTGTTTCACCAATTGTTCAATCTCTCCGAATGACACATAACATGGATGAGAAATCCGATCGTCCAAAAGTACTTGATATTGGATGTGGTGCAGGAACATGGTATTGTATTTATCTTGTAAAATGAAAAACGGGAACTCATTGTTGCTTGTAGGATTCTTGAGATGGGAACTGAATACCCAACTGCTGGTAAATGGAATAGACTTTATGGAAATGTACTTTTAATAATACTTGTTAATAGACTTTCACGGCATTGATATACGCACAATGTTTCCCAGCACCATCAAACCTCCAAACACACACTTTATCAAACACAATTTTATTAAAAACTTACCTTTTCCAGACAACAACTTTGTTTTCGTACGTATGCAACTCATGCTTGTGTTTCTCACCCAATCCGAATTGAAGAATCTGCTATCTGAAATATACCGAACATTGAAACCAGGAGGCTATTTTGAGCTTCTGGATTGTGAATACCAGATCCATCGCCCTGGACATCTATCGGATAGCATGATTAACCACAAATGTAAGTTCGTATTTTTTTTTTTGCAATATAATCTCCTCTTTAATAAAACGAATCTGCCTTATTTTATTCCAATTTAGTGAGAAATGGATTTTCTAAACATGGCATTGACATTGTAACAAGACAGAATTTTTCAACGCTTTTAATGACACTACCCACAGACAAGGGCTTTATTGATGTTCATCATCATGGTGTAACAACACCCCTTGGATCGTGGGGAGGGCAGATGGGCGATATTCATTTACAAAACTTCTCTGCATTTCTAAAAAGCATTCATCCGTCTGTTCGGTATAGTTTGTATCCACACGACAACAGTCTTGTCAACTCCATTATAGACAAGGCGGTCGCCGAGTGTATCACATATCAATCCCATTTGAACTGGTTTGTTTGCTACTGTCAAAAACCTGAAGGCCCGTCCATGGATGGGTCATCCGAGGTGTTGATACAGCCTACAGCCGAGAGTCTGCCGAGCAGTATTACAAGTGAAGGCTATTTAAATACTTTGGAATCCATTAGTGACTTTTCGGATGGCTTCACAGATTAAAATCACTTTTTTTTTTTTTAATAAACCACTTGAAAAAATAAAAGCACATAGATTTTAGGATAAATAACTTTTTTTTTATTAATTTTATTTGAGTAGAAGTTAAAATATTAAAAAAGAAACAGCTACTGACGTTTTGACATTTTTTTTTTCTATTTTTTTTTTGCATGTTTTACTATTTTTTTTCTTTTTTCTTTTAAGAATGTTTTTGATAGAATGATAAAAAAGAAAGTAGAAGAAACTAATCTTTTTTTTTTATACTTTAGTTAAGGCCTTGTGGGCTTCGGCTAATTGAGCTTCCAAGACACGGATTCTTTCTTCCAAAGAAACATCCTTTGCTTTGAGACTAGACTTTTCTGATTCCAATACAGCAATACGAGTTGTGAGTGCATTATTATCTGATTCCAGCTCAGACACACGGTTTTCTAATGCTTCCATTTTTACAAGTTTCTTGAGTCGAGAACGACGTGCGGCATCGGTGTTTTTTTGTCTTTTAAGAGCAATTTCATCGTTATCTTTGCCGACATCAAGACGTCGCTTGGGTGGTTGGATCACCGAAACAGAGTCTGATGGTAAAAGTGTGGAAGGACGAGGTGCAATGCGCGGAAGGATAGAGACTGCCTTGGCTGCAGGTTTACTTGAGGCGGTTCCTGAGGTGGGTGTGAGTTGGATATCTGGAAATAATGATATTTGTGGCTGCGATTGGGTCTGCAGGTTTTCGCTGACGGGAGAAAAAGCATGTGATGATCCAGAATCAGAGATAGCTGAGTTGGGAGAGCTCGCTGTCAATGGTGTCTGAGGAAGTACAGACGAAAATAAATCCTGTTTACCATCAAACAAGTCGAAAGCGTTAGGAATAAGACCAGATTTGCAAAGTTCGTCAGCGAGCCAGTCGTCAATCATGGTAGGGTTGAGATCCGATGATACTCCAGCGAATAGGTTGGGGAGTGATTCTGGAGTAAAACTGGTTTGAGCGTCAATAGCCGAAAGGCTGGTGTTATTATTGTAAGTGTTTGGATAGTTTGTCATTTCTTTTGTTTTATTTTGTTTTCTTCTATTTATTCTTGTGCAAGTTTTGTTGTTGTTGTGCAAGTTATTTATGTATATATTTGATTTTGTTTTGTATATGTATAGTTGTTTTTTGTGTTATATATAGATCAGTAGTTGTTTCTTTAAATTCTAATTTTCTGGTGGCTGTTCTTGCGATGTTGTTTTCTTACGGGTGCAGGTTGAGGGTTCGTCAGTGGTATAAGCAAAGAAAGGTTGAGAAGGTACGAGGTAACAGATAACTTTAAGATTTACAATAGACATTTAACAATTTAGATAATAGGTTATATCAAGTGACAATTAAGATATAAAATAGTGATGAGCAAAAAAAAAAAAATTAAAACATGATGGCAGCCATCTTGGACAATTAAAAAATTATAATAAAGGTTATGAGGACAGAAAAAGGTTTAAGAAGTGAAAGAGAAGTACCGGCATCATGGAAAAGTGCAGCATATCTAATTTATACTATTTGATAACGGCTTCATCCTATCTTAAACCTGAATGATTTAATTGGATAGTATAATCTGGTCCACATGACCTTGTTATTCATCTTGGCAACTCCGATTAAACTTATCTTGATAAAATCGGCCTTAATTCCATAAAAAGGGACCAGATAGATATCTATTGGATAATCAAACTGGGCTTTATAATCTTGTGGAATTGCCAACTTTATCCAGGATAAGATCGTGTGAGTGTTCAGAGCACCAAAGATAGGTGCTACATGAGTAGCAGGATGGACTTTTAAAGTTTGTTTGTAAATACAGGTTATTCTAGACTAAGGGCACATAAATTGTTTTGACATCCCAATCATGGCGTAAAAAAATGACTAAAAAAAGAATCATGTTGCTGAAACAATACCCCCCCCCTCTTTTGACCCCGCTGCTTAGGCAGATTCAAACTATATATTTCTTATTCGGAAAGCTTTCTCTCGTTTGATCGCTTGGAACTTTAAGGTAGATCCCAGTATTCGATTTTTTTTTCAAGAATTCAGGCATTTGAATTAAACTTAAAATTGCATTGGTACATTGGTGTTGTCAAAGATAACACTATTGAATTTATGTGTCTTGCCAAGAAAATAGTAATTGTGTTTTAGGATTAATAATTCTGGCTAGTTTTTATTATCGACTTATAGCGACATATTACCTCATTTGATCGGCTGTATTATCGCCAACAACCTATCAATAAAGTATTCCGTAATAATATCCGGTCATATAAGTTCCGCATTTTTTTCTGTAGTTCTTAACAAAAAAGAATGATGGAATTATATGTTTCTAAATATAGCCGAGCATTCAGGATCAAATCTGCTCTAATCAAGAAAAAAAGAACAGCAAAGATGTTCCTCAATTTAGTACTTTTAATAAAACATGGTCCGAAAGGATAATATATCAAATACTGTTTATTATTTGTACGAGAAGAAAGCCAATTCGATAAGATTAGAAAGTGTTTATAACACAAATAAATATTTAAGTATTAGTAGATAATAATTCTGCTTAAAACATTTTGCATTAGAACGTGTTGTTACATGGATTATATTACTATGTTTTAAGCACCCCCCAGATCAATTCACTTATTGATTGAGTTTCTATGTTGTGCGATTATCTGCTTGAGAACGTAACATTGCTTGCTTAGTTGAATTGTTTTCACTAAAAACAGAATTCTTCTTCTTGTCAATGATCTTCCATCGATATCTCATATAAAACTGCTTATTTCTTTATGAGTTTCTTTAAGTATTATCTGCATAACATTATTAAGACTATTTTATGTGTTTATTAAAACGAAACTCCCACCCAACACGTTTATACAACTACCTTTTCGTGGTGTTATCAATAAAAACAAGTTCCATCTTGTAATATGTGTTATAAAATAAACTTTTTTACGTGCCAAGATTTAAATACAAAGCTTCTGGAAGGCTCAATGCCCAACTTTCAACATCAAGGCTTAATTCTTTTCTTAATTTTCAATGATCAAGATAGACTCGATCAAAATAAATCCTCACGATATAATTAAGTGCATTGTGAATACTTGTGATTCGAATGTGCTCAGGAGCACTTAATATCAAGGACAGAAAGTTCACATGCTTTATTAATACCAGAATATTTGCAACTTGTTTGATGTTAAGGATAGAAATAAAATAATGAATGCAACAAATAAGAAGTTTAATGCCTGCAAAGCAACACGAAATAAAAACGCTCTAAATTGACTATTCAAAAAGCGCAAAAAATATAGAAAATCAAGGTTGAAATATATCCTTCTTATCTCTCTATTTTGCGAAATGAGATCGGGTAATAAAGTTTAATTTCTTTACCTAATATACTTCTCGCGATCATCTTAAGCGTGGCAAAAAAAACAAACAAACAGATAGACAACAAAGATGAGTATAAATAGACTCCATTCTTGTTTCACATTCAAAAGTGTATAAATAATATTTAGAAGCAGGTTTTTTTTTGTATTAAAGTATACCAAAATTATGCGGAATAAAATCGAGTGAATAAAGATCACCAGTTTCCTTCTTACTCCGAGGAAGTCAATATTTTGTTCTTATAAAGTATTTCAAGTCCTAAAAAAAAGGTTCTCTCTTTGGTTATGTTTTCCTCAGTCAACTGCTAATTGACAAATAAACAGTAATGGAACCAATAATTCTCATTGCGATACTATAAAATCTATAAGCGACAATACTATTATCCGCTTTTAACTGTTACAAAAAGCTTCGCCCATTGCCGATTTTAGTACTGTGATATATATAAATCATTGGTAACGAGATTGATTCGCCACTTCAATAATTATGCCTGATTCGTGAAAGTCTTCAACACCTTCCTAAAGGGGGTTTTTTAAATGACATTTGTGATTTTCACAATTACAAATATTCGTTTATGATAGGCAACACATAAAACCCGTTTGATATATAACTGTTTCTTTTTGAAAAGAAGATTTAATTACAAAAATAAAGTGGATTAAAATAAAAAGTATATATTGATTAGTAAACAGTTGACATATGGTATCTGGATTCTTCAAAATCCTTAATCTGTTGAGCATGTAATCTATGATGTCGTGCACCGTTTGATAGTCTTTTTGCATAGGCATTTACAATATACGCGAAATAAATCTAGTAAAGATGACATAGTAAGTTTGATGCTTTCTTATTACAAGTATTAACCAAGTTACCTGGACAAGCTGAACTACGAATACAACAACACCAAAAATGATCATAAACATTTTAGTCATGTGAGCACAATCACTCTCACTTGCTGCGTGTTCTGTTAGTATGCCAGGGTACTTTACTGGCGTATAAAAATCGGATGTAGATAGCTGAACAGGTGTAACGTCTTTGTGAGGGTTATTAGAATCAACGAAGCCAACCACTCTACATGATTCGATCGAGTGCGGTGAATTAGTTGCCATTAGAATGAGTGATATGACATAGATTAATGCCGACAAAAGACAATTGATCCACACAATAACACTGAACGCTTTGGCGAAGCCTCTCGATCTCTGAGTTGATAATATACATTTAGCTTTAACCATGCGAAAGATTATGGATTTAAAACTTACAGTGCATGAGCCAATAATACCGAGTAAACCACCAATGCACACAAAAATCGAGAAAAGTAATCCGATGTAATACCATGCAATAGATTTCTGGCCTGAATAAAACACAGAAGCTACAAAAATTGTTTAGTACTGCTGTGTACGACAATGTTATATTAACTCAGTAACCGAGGCAAATACGCTACCATTTATTCCCATAAAACCAGTTGCTGTGTAGATGAGATACGCTCCCTACAATGTTTATTATATATTTATGAGAATATATTCAGTTAGTAATTCATAAATAAACAAGGCCACGTAAAAATTACGTACAAAAAACCAGATGGCGATCAAGAATGTACCCAATCTCAAAGGAATGAAGCAACAACACTTTTCAAGCATCAAGCTCATTGTGAATTACTACTAAATCAGGACTCGAAAAAAAAAAGTAAAGTAAAGTATAGAGCAAAGGAAGAGATATAAAAACAAAAAATAAAACAAGGAGTAGAAAAGGTTGAAAGAGGAGAAAGGAGCAGCTTAACAAGCAGGCAACAATTAGCACTAAAATAAATAGGTTAAACAATCTGACCAGTGGTTATACTTTCTGTAAAAAGCGCCTTGTAGTATTTCATAAGAAACTAAAACGTTAATGGATTATTTTCTAACCATATCTATTTTCTAACTTTTTTTAACCTCTTTTTTTTTCTGCTTTTCAAAAAATGAAGAAACAGAACTCTACCTGAATAAAGATTGTCAAAGCGGTTTTTTTTAAATTGATTTTCTATTGTAGCATATGCAGTTTGATACATGAACGTACACCTTCTAACTTTATTGACTTGACGCCAGCCGTTGCTGAACATTTTAAGTGCTCTTCCTCACAATTTTTAATATATTTTGTGCTACTGAAAGTGATCTATATTTTCATATATCTTTCTCGAGAGTTGTACAGAAAACTGTCAGCTTTTTTTATTTCATTTTTTTTTAATAATAAAAAAAAGAACCCCCCCCCTCGATCTTTAAAAGCGGGTTTTGGTCGACCTATTACTTCATGAAAGAAGGCTTTTAGAGTTTACATATACACATATACACATATACCAGAGATTGTATGAAATAAATGCCAACAAAGTTATTGCCACAGAAATGCACTCTGAAAACGACGATGGTTCACTTTTTAAAAATTTAAAATTCTTCGCATAATGTAGGCTTCGTTAATTTGGCGAAAAGTCTACTCATTTTACTATATATAGTGACAATTGTAAAGTAAGAACAGAATATTGGGCAGTTAACTGTATGATTGCTATTTTGTTCACCAAATTTTTTAGATGATATAAGTAAACTCAATGTGAAGTAACCATAGTTGCCAGAAAGTAGCAATGCCTTCACTTCTGGTTGTATCAACGTTTATATTTGTACATTTTTACCGCTTTCCGAGTGTTTTAATATGGTAATGGAATGCCATAGTTTGTCATACGCTCTTTGGGTGTTATTGTATCGTGGATATCTCCTACCGCATCAGTTTAGTCCCAACTTGCAGTTCAGAATCGAATGATTAAGCTAAGCCTTTCATAAAATGGATTCTAGTAAGTAATTGAATAAAATGCCTCTAAATTGAGGAGAGAAGACATATAATAAGTGTCACTTGGTTATAATGACAATAGCAATTGTTTTTTAGCTTTATATGAAAAGCTAAGCCATTCTACAACTATTTCTTTTCAGTTTTTCTTTTGATGTTTCAATAAGTGAGAATGGTGACTTTTCAATTTTTATTGGTATTGGATAAAATTGCGATTATCGCCAAGATTGCTGGTAAAGAATAGAATAATAACAGTGCTGATGAATTTACCAGGAAAACTACAGTTAATGTTTCACATAATTGAGGGATCGACAATTTAAAGTATGGTGCTTCTTCCTTATATTTTCAAACTCCGATATCTGCTATAGTGTTGCAATTTTTTTGGTCATGAAGTTGCTACAGGAATGCTTTCGCAGCCACGCGATCACATGATCACGTGTTCATTAGATAATCATACAAATTATTCGCGCACTTTAAAAATAAAAATTGCGTAAAAAAAAATTTTTTTTTGCGCCAAAATGCGTAATTTAATAATAATTTCTTGATTTGGCGCATTTTTTTATTTTCAGTATGTGCATTTTTATGTTTGTGATTTACGCAATTTTTTTTCTTAGCTATGTGCAATTTTTATTTTTAAAGTGCTTTTATTTTGTCGGATATTGAAAATTATAAGCGAGAACCAAGTTTGAATCCTTTAACCATTTTTTAATAAATGAATAAAATAATACAGTTTATTTATATGGAGGAGTGGTAACTATTTTATTACAAGCATCTATTTAATATAACAATAAATAATATATATATATATATAATACGTGCCAAACAGAATCTCTGAAAAGTGACTGGACAGAAGTTTCGCGATCATCATCCCGGGTATTGATAGATGTTGTAGCCAAGATCTGAGTAGGAGGAAGTTCGATAATGGACGTCTTACTTTAGCTCTTTTAATGATAGCATCGACGAGTGTTTCGATGGTGTTGTCTGTAGAGAAGTGTTCGCGTGGAATCAAACGCGAAGAAAAACGAGCACAATAACCAACCAACAACGATAAAATTGTTTTCGTCGGCAAACTTGTAAGCGTCAAACCATTTAATACCTGCTCCCATTGTCATTACCGAATATGATGGATCCTCACTGTGAGCACCTTCTGGTTGGAATTTTTCATTATACTTCATATACTTAATATTGTGTGTCTATATTGTAAGCGAATCAGACGATGTGCTTCTTCCTAAAAAGTCATATCCAGAGTTCTTTATATTCAAAGCAATTTTTCTTTCTTTAGCAAACTGAATGGCAGCAGCAATATCATCCACATTAGAAGAATCCAAAGCAAATCGAAGTAGGGCAACTTGAGAGCACTTGTTTCCGAGGAATGAGGTTTGTGGTAAAGAAGGAAAAACGGGCTGTAATAGACATCCCCCCCCCCTCATCGCCGTATGTTTCCCAATTAATATTCTGCATTGATCCCATATGAGACTCGCGGTGAAGGTCGAATTTGTAGTTTTTTTTGGTATGCGCTGCACTTTTCTTTATCGTATGATTCACCGCCATAACAATACCTTCCGAGAGGAACAACATTGATCAGGTTTCCATTCACTGTGTGATGGAAGTTTTCCCATTCTTCAAGAGTGGGTTAGCACGACGGATCCGAGGATCTGCAGTATGAGTATGAATGCTGCACTGCTGTAACAGCTGTTGTTGATAAACATGCAGGTATAAATTTTAGACTTTTCATCAATTTTCAAGATAGAAAATTACAACAACAAAAATCAGAAAAGTAAAAACTCTTGAAATACAACAGAATAATATAAAAAGGATGTTATATATATGCTTTTCTCAGTGAAAAAGAGATGGTTGTCGACAATGCTAAAGTGTATATATAATTGGAGGTCTTGTAAATCAACCCCCACCAAAACAGATCACTTTTCCAAAATAAGCAAAAAAAATTTAGTCATTCGCTATGGCCAAATCATTTCTTTATGATCTGAAACCAAAAAAGTAGTAAATGTATGGAGAGAATGATATATTTGGCTTTGCTTATTTACACATAATCTAAAATGAGAAAACTAATTCGCTGTGGTCCCTTATTTCTCCCTTTCTCTTTTTCTCTTTGCCTCCATGTTTTCATTTTGTCATTTTTCTCACTCAGCTATTAATTAAAAAAAAACAAGTCTATTGAAAAGTGTTGTAAATAAAATTCAGATCCGTCTAATGAAAGCATAGAAAAGAAGAAAAGTGAAAAAACACAACCAAAGTAAGGTTAAAAAAAGTAGAACTGTTTGTTACATTTGTTTGTATAATTAAAATTTGTAATGCGATTTATGATAGCAAACATAAAGCTTAACTCCTGTTTATTTTGAAAGTGTGAGAAAAGGACATCTATACAATTTAAAAAAAAAAGATGATTATTATGTAAAAGAAATAAAAATTTAAAATTTGGCTATTTTTTTCCCCTCCTCAAGTTCAAGCAGGAAAACATCAATCTCCTCCAATCCATCAGCTTAAATAAGC
>VCJJ01000538.1:0-11087 GCA_024139415.1 Backusella tarrabulga | reverse complement strand
TTTTTTTTTTTTTTTTTTAAAGAAGTAAAAAGGAATGATCTGCAACGATATTTTATGTAGTTTTATACATAAAAGCTTACCCCTTCTATCCCCTTTTTTAAAAGAGTAAGTATAAATCTCTCCCCCTTGATCTTATGTATAAGGTCATGTTATGATTTTCATTGGCCTCTGTGAAACGAACGTATTTTTTTATATGTAGGATATTACAATCTACCAACCATAACTTTCACGTCATACCTTTCTTTTTTTCTTTTCTTGACTTACTTAAGTGTATTTATATCTCAATGAAAGCATTGATAGGTGCATATTGCTTTGGAAATGGTAAATTCAAGGGATACAAGAGTAAATAGCTGCACGCAAAAGAAATTTTGCTGAGTGGAAGGGGAAATGAGGAGAGTAAAGCTCAAAATTCAGTAAGCGATTATGCATGTCGATGCTATTGTCCCTTTTATATATATATATATATATGTTCCGATTGAATCGACATAGATATGAATTATTGTAGCTTTCACTTTACTGAAATTATCCGGAAAAAGACGCCATTATGGAATCTAATTTTAGAGTCACTTCAGGATAATGGCGATCTTTTCCGGCTGGCTCTTCCAGTGTGATACAGGACAAAATATCAACTATTGACCTGAAACTACCTCCGGTTGACGCATTAATTATATAAATGCTTATAAAGATTGATAAATCAATTATTCGACTACATTTGTTTTGTCCTTACTCATTTACAGAACCACTTCTTTAAAGCAATAACATCACGTAGCCCCAAATTCTATATGAATAGAATAAATCATTGCATTTTATCATACATTCACAATCAAATTAACTTCTCAGACATCCAGCTTTTTTATATTAAATAAAAACCACGTAACATTTTCCATAATTACTATATTACAATGGATTAAATTAAGAATGAAAGTTCTAACTTGAGATCATAGCGTATCGACTAAAATATAAAAATATTTCAAAGTTTTAATCGACTCCTTCCAAAAAAATGATAACTACTGATAAACCTCCAACTTTTATTACATACGTTCATATATTTATCACCTTTTAATTTGTATGTTAATCGTTATTCTTTTCTTTTGCAATCACTTTTTTTAATGGTCTAATATCTGTCAGCCCGAGGTGCAAACCTTATTTTAGTTACTTTAATCTTTCTAGAATATTATCGTTCTTTTAAACAAAGCACATTCTGTTACCGTAACGATGTCAGGTATTGGTGATTTCTTTTGTGATGAAGCTGAAAAAAACAATATTATATGAATCAGAAACCGTTTTAAATAAACTGGAGATCAATATCATATTTCCATTCAGATTGTATAATTTTTAAGCTCTATTAGAGGTGGAAACAACTCTTTGTTTCACCTTCATTTATTATTTTCAGAATGCCGCACATTTTCTAGATCCGAACAGCGCGTACTTTTTGCTGCACTTGTAGGAACAGCCAATCTCTTATTATCTTTATTTACTCACACTAAAAATTACACAATAAAAGTGCTATCGATATCTTTTTCTATGAGAAGGTGCTATAAGATGACAGCTAACAGTTTTTTCTTCCTATTTGAAATATCCAATTTTCATAATAAAAACCAAGACCTTTACATGATAATCCATTTAAAGATTAATATTTAAAGTATTTAACTTTCATAATTTCAAGTTGTGCCATTAAAAGTATAAAGATGCTCATATGTAGCACTTCTAAGGAAAGATGCACTAGTTTCACATAAAATATCGGGCCGCATTTCTCAGTGAACACAGACCAAAAACCTCTCTACACTGTTCACAAATGTGAAACAAGAATCCGTGGATATTCCCAAATTGAGGGAGTTATGAGGCCCCTCCACGCGTTACAGTCTGTCCAGATAAATTGAAAGTAAAAAGAGTTTTGTGGTTGGAGAAATAAATAAGATATTTCATTGAACTCCTAATTTAACAGGTGCCACCTTGAACAAGCTATTGAACATTGTACAATCTTCATTCGCCGTTTAATTATTAGAAATCGTATTTAGTGTAACAGTTTGTGGTAGAACAACATCAAAAGAAAGAAATCTATCCAGAATAAAAGAAGGTGCGTAGTTTATAGCGCGCAGAGACGCGTGAAAGACAAACTGATGGGCTCGTACTTTAGTTAAAGTACAATCAATCTCAATCCAAGACATAAGAAAAAGAAAAAGAAAAAGAAAAAGTAAGTTATCGGATATATCATTATTCGCCAAAATAAATAAATAACAAAAGGCACTTTTGTAATCCTTCTAACATAGCTTTTAAAGTAGGTCTTATCAAGTCGATGCATTGTTTAAATGTTATTATTGTGTGATCCTGGCTCTTTGTGATCTAGTAACAGGTGCTTTTTGCTAAAATCAGGCCACTGAAATATAAATTATTACAATGAAAGTAATTACAATTGTCAAAAAAAGATTAATACCTTTTTGGAAATTTAATCATCCGCCTTGCTGAATATGAATAGGTACAACTTCTAGCGCTCTGTCTCTTTTCTTTTCTTCTCTTCTCTTTTATCATCTATAATTGTCATTTTTACTTTCTAAACGCTGCATACTTTTTGATAAAGTTATCAGCCTCGCCCACTCTCTTCCCCCATTTACTTAACCTCCTCTCATTTTTATACTATTACATATATATTTAATAATAATCATACACACGCTTAATATGTCGAATAATACCACCACTACCAATACTACTACAACAAATAATAATAATAATAATAATACAGCTACCGCCACTAATACTACTTCCACTAACACCAATAATAACATTAATACTGATAATAATAACAAACCTACTCTCGGTGCAGCCTGTTTTCGCTGTCGTGGATTTCGGTAATTGTCATCACAAAGTAGCTTTTGTCATCTGATCACTAACAGTTATTGCTATTTATTAGACACGCTTGCGACAGAAAGAAGCCTTCCTGCTCCCGTTGTCATAGGCGGGGTATCACGTGTGTATACCCTGAGGCAGCACCTACACTTAAAAAATTACAGAAAGCCACTGAAACTTTAGGGGACAGAATAAAAAAATTTGGTGATCGACTAAAGGTTGGAGAGGCTCCATCATCTAATTCTGGCTATGAACCTTCCACTCAAAGTGACACAAGCTCAGTTGTCTCAGAAAGCGTCTTTTCTACTTACTCTGAAGAAAGCGATGACTTTTTAGCGCAGCCTAAACGCCGTTGCCAACAACGCACTTCTAAAGTGGCATCTACTAGCAACTTCTCAGTTTATCCTTGTACGAAATGCTTCAAGGACCTTCAGCAATGTGACCTTTCTTTACCCCGCTGCAGCCGCTGCCAAGCTAACGATTTTGAATGCTGTTTTAAAAAAACGGAGCCTAAAGCAAATCACGTATCACAAGTACTTACTACAATGAATAAAGTTATGGACCAATGGCAAGATTCAATCGATCGTATGGCGAAAGACTTTGCCCAAAAGACAAGAGATTTTTCAGCGAAAGCAAACCACTCTCTCAAAGTTAAACCGATACCTCAAACCTCATGGAAGATTACTACAACTAGAAAAGGCTTATCAGTAGAGAGTAACGTCAATTCCTATAATGATTTGTCAAAATTAGTTGACCAGTTTAAAAAATCAATGACAATTAAGACTAAAGAAACCAATCAAGTTGAGCCGATGGATATACCTGCTGTCAGTACACCACCAGTCGAATTTGATGATACAAGCTCAATTCATACATCTTCTGGCTTTTCATTTGCTATTTGGAACTCTTGGAATCACCCAACACACGCAATGCCTGAAGACTACCCCATTGATATATCCCAAGAGTTAACGGATAACCTTATTAATCTTTATTGTCGTACTCCCTGTTGCTCTTCTTTACGCCTTCCTATTATTGACACTGTAGATTTTTTGAAGCGCTATCATGATCCTAATCCCGAAAATCGCCCTTCTACAGTTTTGATTTACGCCATTTGTGCTATGGCAGCCCGCAATGCCTTCCAATTGCATGTTTGGAGTAAACGTTCCTCATTTGAAGCTCCACAATACAACATGGGAAAAGCGTTGTCAATAGCGTACTGTCTCAAAGGACGTGAATTGTTATCAGAATGCTTTGATGAGCCCACCCTTGAAAATTGTCAGGCTGCATTTTTACTATCTTATTGTAATCAACAGAACGGATACCCAGGGGTCATCTATTTTTATGAATGGATCGCTTATAATATGGCATTAGAATTAGGTCTTTATCAACCCAATCGCAAGTTAACTCGCTATGAATCCATCCTTATTTGGTGCATATATTATTGCAATACTTGGTATCGTATCCTACAAAGTGATGGAGCTCCTGGTAATTCGATTAATCTTGGTCAGTGTAAACCTACTTCTCCTATCCCTGATCTTCTTCCCGCCCCTGCATCCCTATCATCGCCATTCAGTGATTTTAAAGGAGAATCGCATCAGGAAGCTATAGATTATTATGTCTGGAATTCCTGGGTTTATTTAATTAAACTCCAAGTATTACGTGACGAATGTATGCTTAAATTTATGAATAACCAAAGTGACCGAAGTGATGCCTCATTGACCCAGGATGTTTTGACCATGCAGTCAGCATTACAAGCATTTTATGACGATCTTCCACCTGAATGGAGAAATGACAACGACTTTGATATGTCCCTTGATAGCGACTATCAATCAACTCCCTCGGCTTCACCTTGCTCTCCAGGATCCTGTACAAGTTCTGAACCCTCCGAAACAACAGGGGGAGGAAGTGGTGGTAATAGCGAACATGATCATTATAGCGTGGACGTAAAATCTTTTTCTCAGCATTGTATCAATTTTGTGAATATCAACTACTATGTAAATCAAATCATATTACACCAAGCGTTTGTACCTATGCATCGATTGCCAACTACACCCATATCTATACAAAGCTTACAAGTCTGTCTAAATGCTGCAGACCAAGTGAATAGAATCATTAGCATTATGGTTCACCAACGTGAAGAGTGCCACGTACCGCTTATATCGATTCTATTTGCAAACATCATATACAGAAAACTCATCAGCTATTCAGATCAAACTTACTCACATACGGGCAAATATGGATTATTAAAATCAATGGATATTGCAAAGTCATCTATCAATTACGTTTACGACTTTGAAATGGCTCGGACTCTGGTCAATCTCATGGAACAAGAAGTTAAAAAAGTAGTTTCTATAAAGAATGATGATATGATTTCTTTAGAAATCCCATCTTCAATGCTTATGATCTAATAAAGATGTTTATATATATAATAATAATAAAAAGTACAACTATAAATAACAAAGGGGAGAATAGACTGATATTTTCCGAATTGAGGATATGTTTTGACTCAAAACCTCATAATAGAAGATGATAATAATAAAAGAGTGGAGCAGTTTCTATTTTTGTCTTCGATTTCAAAGCCTATCTTAACAGCGGTAGTATTCCTCTTTGTATTCAAATTAATTGAAATTTAATATAAAACTGGTTTTATTTTTATTACTCAATACTTAAAGAACAGTGATTCAAAGGAGTGTTTCTACTATTAAGCTATCTTTTTTCTTTTTTATATTCGAAATTTTGATTATGTCTAAATGGAACAAAGATACCATATTTGATTTAGTGCAACTATTAGCTCTTTATCTCTCAAATCTAGGCATGTGTGTATATAAGTAGAAAGCGCTTGAATCTAGGAGAGGAATGACTTTTGTTTCCGTGATTGGTTCGGTTAAAGCTCATTATTGTAAAAGGTAAAAAAAAGTGCTCGCTTGTGATTTGAATATAGTAAGGGTCAACTGTATTACCATTTATATTTGGCTTTTGTGTTTCTATGAAACGGTGCGGCACTCCTCGATGTACACAAATTAAAAGAAAAACAAATGGCTTTTTTCTTGCTTGGTGCATGCAGAAAGTGAGAATGGGAGAGGGCGTACCTGTTTATTGTTGAAACGATGGATTAAAAAAGGCAAAAAATGAAATATGAAAAAAAGAGAAGCGAGCAAAGACTGATGGGGTCATTCCTATTCAGAAATGGACAATGGGTGCATGGACAAAAAAAAAGTACGTCTTTTTATAAGGGCAAATTGTTCTGGACCCGCTCCTCTTCCTGCCAATTACAGTTTAGGCTGATTATAAAAATGGGGTTCGATTGTCAAGTTTTGGCTGCTGGCGTTTAATGAGCGAGAGAGGAGAGCCAGAACTGGGGTCTCGAATACGATCGACGTTCTTTATATATCTTATCTATTTACAATTTTCAGGATTGCTACTGAGCCCATTATTAATGTAAAATTATTGGATCCTTTCTTTCTCTTTCTTCTTCTTTTTTTTTATTTCTTTTTCTATTACTTTTCTACTTTCTGCTTCTATATATCTTTCCTACTCCTTTCGAAATCTTAATGGCAGATATATTATACAAATCACCACTATTAAATCTACCACTTGAATTACTATTAAAAATATCAGGATACCTCAGTTTTTCAGATATTTGGTATTTAGCAACAGTCTCACATCGCTGTAAAAGTTTAGCAAACCAGATTTTTTGGAACAAGCATCGCTTAGATTTTTCACGACCCCAACTCGATACTTTTAATCACATCCTACATTCAGCGCTGGCGTATATTGATCGGTATGGTTATAATGATGATACAATTGATCATACAGTCCTCCAAAGTGTTTCGAATCGATTAGCTGTGGAATTTTATGACCGAACACCACTAAAAAATTGGGAGCCATGTCTAGATTTTTTTCTTGACAAAACATTAGGCATCACTCTAGATCATGTGCTTCTTGACGCTAGTCTAGACATAGTGCCTAATCTGCCCTTAACGTCAGACTTCCAGACCCTTTCTCATCCTCTAGACGAAAATACAATCGCTGACTATTCTAAAAGCGCTTCTTCCGAAGTTTTTTTCGCTCCCACTCGCAAAGGACGTTTAATCGCGGCCTTCCTTACGACATTATTCCCAACACTGGCTGCATTATTTGATACTGAAAAAACCACAGAAATTCATCACCGCTTATTACTAAACCATATAAATCGACATTTAGACATCTTAATTAACCGCTATCACAACCACTATAAGCGACGACTTCATTCATCAGTATCATCATCGACCAGATCAAATGCTATCACCCAATACCAGAACCAGGTTATTCGCTTACGTTTTAGAATTATTATTCGATTTGTTGGTACACTCATCGTCCAAACCGAATTATTATCACCTGTAGATTTAAACTTAATAACCCGTCAGCGAATTGAAGCCTTTTTTTTAACTCCTTTATCACCCACAGCAGAAACAACAACAGCATCAAACACTAAAAATGACAAGCGCTACAATAAGCTATGGTTAGACGAAACAGAGTTTCAAATGTCGATATTATTGGATATGATGCGAGCACTGCTCTCACGGCATTCATCGATTTGGGATTCTTCTTACAAAGAGCTACAGGTTGTCACTACCCTTCTAAATAACACAGTATCCGCCCTTTCAAAAAGGAAAGAATCAATACTACCGCAGCAAGAGCAACAAATATCAAAAAAAAAAAAGACTTCTATTTTATGAAGCAAAAGGAATTATTGCCTTTCTATATAATCTATGTATAACTCTGTTCTACTTGTAAAATCATTAATTATTATTTTTTTTGTAAATAAGATTTTTATTTTTATTTTTTCCTTTTAAAAAAGAGGAACCAAACCACTAAAGGCAGTTGAACCTTATTAACAGTTGTCCTTTTGTTATTCATGTATTATCATCGTATCGTTGAATGAACTTATGGTACAAAGCAAATCCTTTCATTCTTTCATTTTTCAAAAAAAAAGTTTCAAGTAATCAATACCTGTGTACTTCCATCTAATTTCTTCAGTTATCTATTTACAGGACTTGGTATTGTCACCTTTTCTTTTTTAATCTTACTTGCTTTAAAAAGATGATGTGTTGCTATTTAGTTTAATTTACTATAAGTTTATAAATAATACTAAACCTTAAACGAAGCACTATTATATTCCACATGAACTCTACCTGGTTTACTGGTCACGGAAAAGTTTTTTTTTATTAAGAATTGAACGACTTTGTAAAAAAAAATAAAAGTCTTTTTTCTTCTATTAAAAGAAAAGATATTCTTTTTAAAATAGAAAAATTTGCTAAGCATCCAGTATTTTTTTACAAGAAAAAAGAAATGTAATTTCTACAGCATAATAGACATTAATACATCTTCGATTTTGATTGGCTGACCAAGAAAATAATTTAATTTCTATAAAATTAGATATTGAATGGAATAGCAAAAAAAGAAAATATAAAACCATAAACTCTTTTTTATCAAGGAGTGAGCGAATTTAGTACAGAGTATTATATTTTCAAAATAAAGCGCGATTTATTACTGGACCTGTTAAACATGAACAGATAGATGCCAGAAAAAAAAGAACCCGTTTGACATGAACGACAACATTTATCCGAAATATAAATAATTAAGATCCCCGGAGATTTATATCTGGCTCAGAGATGGAACTGTGACAAAAGTATCATTATTATGGAACAAAGTGCCTTGGCATAAGCTTCGAAAATGAAAAGAATGCCTAGGATTACGACAGACCATTTTGGTGCTTAACCATAATAGAACTATAATTTTAATTTCCATTTAAAGTGGCATTGAAAAGTGTCAAACTAAAGTTTTTTTTTTATTACCTTAACTAAAAGAAAATGTGCTCTCATTATGAATCTGTGAGAAAAGTCTATGCATATTTAAGAGCACTGTTCCTATTAACCAACTATTCTCTCAATAAAATCACCCTCGCCAATAAAGTTTCATGGTAGTTGATTTATGCGTCTCATTTTTTCCCAGGGGTATGTGATAATCCACGACAGATACTTTAGCATTATACCATATCACTTTTCAATTCCGTCCATTTTATATCTTGTATACGTACTATTTACTAAGGTGTGGAGTTATATAGCTACTTTTCAATATAATATAAATGTACGATTCATTTATGAATCATTATCTTTTATTGTCTTTAGATGCTCCTTGACATTAAATTTCTTTTATTCTGAGATTTAAATTATTTCATGTGTACACCCGAATCGGACAAAACGGAGGATGAGAAAGCTGTTAATTAGTTTTTAATCCTCCATTATTCCGATTATAATATATAATGAAAAGCATAAAAGTTGAAGCGAAAAAAAGAGATTTGCATATTTCAATGATAAGTAGGATGTTTATTATTTACAAAGGCAGAGATATTTACACAAGGAATTGGGTATAAGCGAGTAAGTAATACTTTAAGCAAAAAGATCTTCATAAGCAGGAGGCTCAGCGAATTTACGATCATATTCACCAAAGACATACTCAGTATTATCAAAAGGTGGAGGGGCATCGTAGCTAGGGAGTTTTAGCAATTCAGCTTCGTTTATGGCTGCATCAAGGATATCGATCTTTGTTTGGAACGTGACAGTTTTCAAACTACGGCTCTGGGTTTTGGGATTTTGTAATGAGAGCGATAAAGATACCAGCAGTATATGACTGACGCTAAACTCGGAGTAGCTCCGGGTTGAATGGACTAGTGACTTATTTTCTGGGATTTGATAGTCAATGGTACCTTCCCATTTCCTGTCAAGTGCTTGTCTTAATTGCATATTAGATGAAGAAGTGATGGGGCGGATAGCATGAACTGCATGGCTTGTGTGCACGTTAGTATCAAGGTTGAATAGGTCACGACGCTCGAGTAATTGAACACTGACACGATCAATACAGACGCCTTTTTTTGTGGGCGAAAGACGGAAAGTAACGGGCAACTCGGAACCAATTGACACCGCCTTTTTGTCAACCAAAATCTGGTATTTGAGCCAATTACTTTTATGTGTACGAGAGTCGATGGTAGGATTGATATTATCACCAACAAGAAGATGTGAATTAGGAAGACGTGCAACGAGAATATTCTGTTTGGCAACTTCTTTTACAAGTCGGCGAGTAGAGGAAGATTTGATAAAGCTGGTAGATGTTGTATAGTATTCCATGACGGCTGTAACGTGGTAATTGACATTGATATCAGAACAGTCAATTGTCTCAGGAAGCCCGGATGGGACCTGCATCTCAAATCCAAATTGTGTCAATCCGGCGTTTAATACAAGTGGACGCTGAGCAGGCTGATTAATGGTTGGATACAAGACAAGTCTCTGGCGGACAAGTGACTTCTTTGTACAAGAATTACTTTCCATAATATCAACTAAAAGTAATCAAAGTTTTATTTATTTAGTTTATTCATATAATAAATAAATGAAAAATAAAGATACTTACAAGTATTAGTCTTTGTTTCCAATTTACCATCAAATCGAACAGAAAGGGCATTGATAGTTGTAGTTTTGGGCATATTTAAGTTAATGGTACCTCGGATAACATTACAAGCATCAGACTCAGAGTCTGATTCAATGTAAATATTAGTTTCAAGTAACTGAACAGTAATACGGGAAGATTTCGAAAGCATTACTGTGGTAAAATGGAAAATAATCTGTAATTTATATAAGCAAAAGTTATTTTCACACACACACACAAAAATAGTAATATATTGAAGTTAAAAAAAAAAAGGAAATCCTGGAGAAATAACGTGGCTTTATATATGTTTCTTTAAGAAAGAGCATTATCTTTGAATTTGATTATTTCAGGGACAGATTATCCAATTGTTTGGCTTGGTAGCTACAATGATCGCCTTTTGCTAACAAGGGCTATTTCATATTTCGTCATGGCTCCAAAACAGGAAATATCGGTCGTACCAAATAAGAAAAATGATCAGCAATCGAGCCCAGAACTAAAAATAATTATAAAAATAAGTCTTCATCTCATCTTATCATTTTGAACTTCAGCACTTTGCTTTATTTTTTATTTGTCAATGTTTATATTATTAATTAATAATAAAATAAAAACTATAGCAGCAATCCACACACCAATATGCCTTTCAAAGGTGGAATGACAGCTTTCTTTACTGTGTTTTTCAAAAAAATGAGAAAAAATTACAAATTGATGAGAAAAAAGGGAAAAAATATTTCAAATAAATGAGAAAAACCAGAGGAATAATTGAGAAAAGAGAAATATATCACGTA
>VCJJ01000536.1:0-13400 GCA_024139415.1 Backusella tarrabulga | reverse complement strand
GAACCTGCGCGTGTAAATAATTTACAAGAACCAGTGTAGTGTCTTAGCCAACTACACCAACCCCATAATGATACAGTAGAGCCTGATGTATTCTTATTGATTAAAGTAGGAATATGATAAAGAGCGCCTATTTGTGATCAGCATCAATGTAATTCCAGTGTAACGTTTAAAATCGTAAACACCGAAATTTATTAGCGCAATAACATGCGGTGTCAATTTCATCATGTACTGATATTCTTCTCAAAAGGCAAAGACTTTTAAAGATCAAAATAATCTGTCTATTTATTTTATTAAAGTTGGATGTATACATAAACCACTATTATATACATGTAAGGAAAAATGTACTTATAGACTTAATTTCAAGCTCTATAAAAGGCTCTCCTTTGAATTCATCAAAAGGAAGCGATGAGGTGGACGGAAATAAGGCGCTATCATGATGACCAAATTCATCTTCGATACAATTGTAAAACCCTATATTCCAAGGAGAATGCCATCGCCGCTCATTGTTCTTTACTGTTGTTACCAGTACTTTTTCGTCTTTGCTTGGAAAACAATGGAGCACCTCCAAATAGGATAGCTCGATATTTGGTAAGGACAACCGTTTTGAGGGCAGTCCACACCGGAAAATTCTGAAGTGTTTTAGATTTGGAAACGCTTGGGAAAAAAACAAATCCAAGCCTGGTGGTAAAAGCGAGCACGAAATCATTAGCGTTTTAACTGAACGACATTGGGGAATATTGGATGGATCGAATTGTATGTGGTCGTAAAGGAGGTACAGCGTCTCTAGCCCATCATTCAGATTAGTTATGAGTTCATTCAAGTCAAAAGTTGTTTCTTCTACGCCTCGGACTTGTCCTGAAAAACCCATATTCAGTACCTTGAGTGCACTAAATTTCTTCAGCCACTCTAGAGAATGTCCACTCAGATAACTTTCAATCATTAATGATTGGATATAATTGGTTTGTTTCGATTGCGAGAGTTTTTCGATAGCGGAATGCTCTACATAAAAGTCAAAGGAAAAGGTTTTGATTTGACAGCCCAATGCATCCAGTTCGAAAATGGAGTCCATAAATTGTTCTTCCATCATCATGTTTAATCCAGTTAGACTAGGCCCCTTTTTCTTTGCAAACGACATGAAACTATCATAATAAAGTTGTGCCGAGTCGTATTCTTCTGTGGACGCCACACCTGTCATACACTGTAAATCAGAAACATTTGTATACTTTTGACCAATGTATTGAAAGAGTGCCCGCTCATCAGCTGGTTCAACTAGCTCCATTCCATGAAATTCAATTTTTTTGAGTGTAATTGCAGGTGTAATCACTGTCGGTATCGATGCTCCACGAGTTATTGTACATAAAGTTAATAAAAGCGAGGTAAGTGAGGGGGCATTCTTGTGTAACATCTCAAGGTCAGACAAACTAAGAAAAGCACCATTCATCTCAAGCGTAAGAAGCGCAGGCGCATTTTCTAAAAGACGGATGATATCGTTTTCATTCCCACCTCCATTTGATAAACCAATAGAGATTTTTGTCAAAAGTGGACATACCCCAGACGCAAGTGTTTGAAGGGTTATTGGAAAATCGTCATATTCAACAAAGTGTTCAATGGTGGCATTCCAAGGATATGGATGTGCGACTCCGATTACTGCTTGTTCATAATTTTCACCGAAACCCCCGCGATAAAAGTAGACTCGTATATTAGGTAAATGAGCAAGTAAGTTGTCTAAAATTTCTTTACTGAAATGGTCGTCGAAAGGATTAACCATTATGAATCGCTCAGCCTTTGCTACTTGAAGTGGTGATAACTGAGCTTTCTTGACTAAATTATCCATTTGTCTCTTGTTGCTTATAAAGATTGTGTGGAATAAACAGGTGTTTTCTATTATGTTTGCCCACTGGCGACACACAGTCATGCATTCAACCTTGTGACGTTGATGGATCCAAATAAAAATGTTTGATAGAAGCTCGATGGGTAAGTTATTCATGAAAACAGACTAAAAATAGCAAATGGTGTGAGTGTATAGCAATACAAGTAAAATAAAGGTAGATTTAAAAGAAGAAGTGTGTGCGCGTGTGTGTGTGTGTGTGTGAGAGAGAGAGAGAGAGAGAGAGAGAGAGCTTATCATAAGTAGGAAAAATGAAAATATATGGATGAAATAAGTAACACAACGTGTATTAGGTGATACAATTATTAAGAAGATCAGGTGAAAAATATAAAACAGTATTACTGACAGATGGACTTCAAAGTTATTTATCTACACAATCAAATCGATCGAACGTGATCTATTCTCAATTGTGGATGAATATAGAACAACCAAGGCGATGAGCTGCTTTCTCAAGCCCGGAAGATTCCAGAAAAGACGCCGAGAAGATAAGCTTAAAACTATACTAGGAGCGGAATACTGCCATAATACCCATTGTATTCACGAAAGATCAACAAAAAGTCATTACAATCAATAGGACTTTAATGGAGCAAAGAGCATCAGTATCGTGGGCGTATGTCGTTGGCTCTCTGAAAATGGCAGACCATTATCATCCTTTGATAGAAAGTATAAAGCAATGTATCAATAGCAATAACATGATATAAATTAGTTTTCTTGAATAAAAATAAAAGCAAGTTTTTAAGAAGTCCTGATATTATGGCTCTAATGGCTCAAGGTGAAAATAATAATAATGCTAAACCTACATATATAGTAATTTTGTAAGAAATATCTTTACTCGTCAAAGTTTTTTTTAAGAAAATAGAAATTATTATTATAGATGAATCTATGTTTTGGCGACAAAAGCGTTAGTAAGTTTATTTTTTGAAAGTGTAAAACAATGACACTAGAAAAGAGCCCTTTACTTGTATTAAAACCTCGACGAATATTACATAGAGAACCTATTCTTTTTTTCCATCTTTTTTTTTTCAAAAGAAAATGGTTCACGTAACATCATTTTATCTGTTTCTCAACATTTTTGCAAATCAAATACAGCAGACATATTCACCTATTGATCTAGAAATAAAAAATGGGCTCAATCACTATCACCCGCATGAATCAACCCCACATGGAGAACTTTTATTCGTTCCACCACAGCCACTTCCTCCTTGTATTCTGCTTCCTCCTCCTATTCAAATAGAGCCACCTATCTTTGAGTCTGCCTATGATTACTTGCAAGGTATTACTTTCATTACAATTATAAATACGAATTGACTCATTTTTTTTACTTGTAATCAAGAATCTCTACCTTATTGCGACCATTTAGATTATGTTGACTATATATATTATATATGGGGAAAAATTAGGAATATTGATTGGTTTCTGTCTCAAAGAGATGGTTGTGGTTATCCTTGCTGGGGAATACAATGTAAGTGAATAAAATAAAACATACATTACATCATGATTAACTCTGTCTACATCTAGTTTTTTATTTTACAACGGTAATACTTATTATTCACCTTTTAGCCAAATTTTATGCTGCCAAATTTAAAAATAGCAAGCCAAAAAAAGTTGGCAAGAAAAAAAAGGTTAAAAAACAAGAGCCTCCATATACACTGGCAACAATGTATGACAATATGCCCATCAGACCAGAACCTTACAAGTACAAAGTAAGGGAAACAGTACCAACGGGCTTGGGATCTGTTATCGCTGACGCCATGGCCACATCAATAGTCCCTGACACACCATCTGGCAACGCATCTTCTGGTTGGACTGACGTTTCATCTTCCGATTCATCGGGTGAGCCATGGGAGAACGATCCAGATATTATCGAGGATACAATGTCCTTTGTTTTCAATCGTGAAAGTCCTAGCTTGGAGTCATCGAGCACTTCTCAAACTACAAGGCAGCGAAAAAAACCAACAAGAAGATCACAAAGAATAAGAAGAAGAAAACAATGAGTTGAATGCCTTGTGTTGTTAATAATAAATAAACATTAATTTTCATTTACTCTACTTCAGTTATGTTTGGAAATATAATGAGGAGTTGAGTCATTGGGCGGGCTATGGGTAACGCTCTTGCTTTGAATTAACTAGTCTTTTTTGGTTCCTTGTTAATGCGTGCTTTGCGATACTCTTTTTAAAGTATTGTTTTTAGTGATTGAGCTTCATGATAACGATTACATAGCATTTAATTTAAAGATGAGAAATGAAATGGTCTTCAGCTGTATTGCCTTTTCCTGATTTTACTTTCAGATGCTGAAAGCAGAATTTCTTAGATTGGGATATATTGTACAGCCACTTGCCTTCTTCTTATCACTGTATATACACATGATTTAGAAACAGTAACAATTCTCACCTTTGTTCTAAAGATGTTTTTGGAGTTGCCAGTCGACATATGTTTGCTCATATCAGAGCATTTGAGCTTTTTTGAAAGACTCAACCTGGTAACAACATGTTTGAGATTACACAAGTCAATCAATCTTTATTTCGAAATTAGGAACCCAGCAAACAAAATGATGGCAGCCAATGTCATTCACAAATTCAAGACTGTTCAGTTGAATGGAAAGCAAGTAAAAATACTACACTTCGACACTGGATCATGTTGAAATCCTATTGTGGTATACAATGCTACGACACTATATTTTCATTGTGTTTGGACTTTTTGACAATTCCGCCAGAGAAAATATCCTGATATTATAGAGCTTATTTTTTATGGTTATAAAATTGATTCTGATGGTTAGGTATTTATTCAATCTGCGTTGCCAAACTTGAACGATATCTCGTTGAATTTTGATCAAAAAATCTTTGGCAACTATAAACCTCACACTTTTAGCCCGTGGATAAGTACTAACTGTAATAAAGCGAATCGAGTTAAAAATGAAGCCTCCGAGAATGAAGACACCCCCACATAGTTACGACTTCGATCTATCATGGAAGCATCTGGATACACTTACTTTAGAGCTTAATGTTGAGAGAAAGACAATATTAGAGAAAAATAAGATTTATGTCGACATTAAAGCAGGCCAAACATGCACATTCATATACGTTCATCCACAAAAGGTTGTAAATATTTTCGTGAAGGGTGTTGTCCAAGCTCCAGATTGTTACGATGGAAATCTCACGGTTACCTGCGGTAGTCTCAAAAAGATCAGATTTAAACACTATAGAAAATCGGGGAGGAAACGTGAAACAATGATCATTTTGGACGAAAAATGGTTTTTAACGGACACAGCGCCGCTAGCTAACCCCCATGTATATGATATAGAACTTGACTCTGGAAACCATATTTTAACTATAATATTTGGATCAAATAAACACATCATTATGTAATGGCTCTTGTCTAAAGTAAGTTTATTGTATTAAGATAATTATGGAATATGGGTAAGAATGTAGATTAGAATGGATTATAGCTTTATCTGTTTAGACGCATGTTGGATTAACACCTTGGGACCAAATATAAGAACCCATAATGACAAACATAAAGCATTGACCAATTAAAACAGAAACAAAACCATAGGTGTATGCCTTCTCCATAGGAAGTGTTGTTAACTCCACCTAAAAAAGTAAGATCGGTTAACAAATTTAAATGAACATAAAAGGTCAAATTTACCATAAATGTCGAAATTGTTGTTAAACACCCACAGAAACCATCAGCCAAACCCTTGACGATATCGCATGCAATGGTAGTAACATAAACACCTGATTCCACCAATCCCAATACGGCAATGATAATGGTGCCAAATATGTTGGCAGTAAAGGTGCCAATAGGGAACCCTTTAAATCTACCATTGAAGAATGACAGGTACCAGCGAAGCAAAGCACCAAATGGCGCAAATACACACGCCAGTGCCAGCTCCTTTTGGTCCTTTGCAAAAATAGCTGCAAACATGGCGCCAAGCCAGGATGCGACGCCTATCAAGATGACAATATAGTCATATTTACGGAAGTAGCGAATTGAGAAGCCGCGCGGTATGACATTCAACTCCGTCCCGCTCTCCATCGATTTAAACAAGAAGGGCGCAATCCAAGTGCCAATATGATGGCCAAACACCAGGCCATTCAAGGACATGGCGAGTGTAACAAGGAATTCCGATATAGCAGATAGAATGTTTTTTCCTGTTGTATGAGGATAGGCAGCATAATTGGCAAACTCTTTGAATATGCCCAGTTGCCAAGAGGAGAATGTGGTGATAGATCCACATAATCCTGTTGATATTCCCACTTGAAGGGGGAGGTATCTAAGAGAGTTTTATATAAGCCACAATATAAAGGAGAAAAGCTCTATTTTGTGTCTTACAGGTAAAATAGATTTGTTTTGTTCTTAACGGCCATGCCCATTACAAAGCAACCGATCCACTGAGCATAAACTAGACCAAAGACAGGCGCACCGCTATAAACTTCTAATCGTTGTAATGCAATTCTAATCAAAGCGCCTGCAATGGCAAAAGGAATGATCATGAAGCCAATCACCAGTTTGTTTTCTTCAACATCAATCTTTTTATTATTTGGTGTTGGCGGACTGTCCATTTTTCTGTGTTTTTCAGAAAAGAGTTGGTGACAAACCAATTGGCAAAGCGTGAGTTTAAGTTTACCCCCAAGCTGCAAATCAACTAAACTAGAAAAAAGAGCACCTGACTCATTGCTTCTGCAAAAATCAGTAAAAATGAAAACTTGTTTATCTCTTATTTTGTCTTTCTTCTCTTTCTTGTTTACTTTCGGCCAAGTTGGAAACAGCTACGTCAAAATATGGTAAGACAGACCCTTAAAAATATATAAACTGATGATTAATATACTTACTTTCTTGTTATTATCAATAGTTAACCATCACTCCTCTTTTATTTGTGATAACAATGAAAATGGCTTTATGAAAGGAAGGAGGTTGGCGAGAATCCACTGTATTAAAATTTACGTCGTTTTGGCTCTTCGTAAAAAGGTAAGAACAATATAAAACTGATATTAGATTCTTTATTTTTGACCGTGCATGTAATGATATACTCTTTTTATTATCAGTTTATAATTAACATGGCACGTAGAAAAAAAGCACAAAAACAAGCATTTTCAAATGAAAACCTGTAAATAACCTTCCAGTCTGGAAGAGCGCCTTACTCCATGACCCTGGAGCAAGATCTTCAAAGAGAAAGAGAACCCCAGAAGAAGATTTGGAACTATACTTTTCTTTGGAAGTTGAGTTCAAACGGTAGCTTCTGGTGAAGACACGCGAAGCTAATGGAGACCAAGAACATTTACAAAATCTATTCGATAAAGAAAACATTGTTAAAGCTTTAGAAAAGGAGCAGCTACTGAAGCAGAAATACGAGCAGGTTGGTTTTTCTTGCGTTTATATGAAAATGTTATTTATCAATTGAAAAATAAAACTGATTATGATGCTACAACCATTAAAAAATTTTTAAAAAAAAAGAAAACCATCTATGGCCTTAAACCAGTTGAAAAATACCATCAGTTTGTAAAAACAAACTTTGACAGTCTAGTCGCAGTTTCAGCTGAAGAAGAGACACGACTAAAAAACCCAGTGCGAAAGCAAGCGATATCAGGTAGATTTACAAGATATTGAGTCTCGAGTAAGTGATTTCATGGATGAAGGCAAGACAACTATTGAAGAAATGGTAAAAAAAAAGTTTCAAACAAGATACAAAAAATTGGTTCAATCGGCTACAAGCTGTCAAGAAAGGATTTAAACATATGCTAAAGTAACAAAAGAGAGGTATGTATTGTATTGCATTCATTCCTTTCATCAAATACACTGATGTTGTTTTTCCAGAGAACTGAACAATCCGAGTTCGCCTGCTCCACCAATCCCGAACAGTCTGATGGAAGCATTTCACTGGAAATCTTGGCGGAAAATAACCCTGCCGCCGCTCAAACACTATCACTAGTGGAGCAGCAACAAAATGGCAATTCTGGAGACATATCAAAATAAAGAATTTTTCTCCTAAAAAAGCCATTAAAGAAAGCAAAGCTTCCAAGTTGAAGTGGGTGATTTGAAGGAGAACGTAAGAAAGCTCTTCAAAGAAAGGAAATATATACTTTCAGAGGGCAGCATCACCTCATTAAAAAAAGGGTGGATAAAAAGGGTTCAACCGAATGAAGATCAACAGCACAATAATGAAATTCATAAAGATGTTAAGGAAGCCAAGGAGAAGCGAGATGATGTCAATAAGTCCATACTTCGAGTGAAGCAAGGTCTTGGTGATGCAAAAATAATGCTGTTCAATTTAACCAAAAAAGAGGCTTCCATTTCAAGCAATACCAAGTTCAAAATAAACAATAATACTAAGGTATACTTGGGAAAGGCTGAATCTACCATGATAGATCATGATATGGTCAAAAGAGCTAGAATTTGCTTTGGAGGTTCGGACAATGGTATCGTTTCCATGTCGGAAACGGTACCTTTTGGCACAGAATGTCTAGTTTTTCATGTTGGCTTGTATAACAAGTATTCGACTTTGGAAAAGCCTCTTTCTAAGGTAAGACTATAATATTTATATATATATATATATATATTTATTAATTTATGCATACACGATTCAATATTTTTCGCACTTTCAAAATCGTTCAAAATCCAGTCCTCGGAAATGCAGCACCTCACTGGTGGAAAGAAAATAAAAAGGATGCTAAAGAAAAAAAAGAAACTCGTGAAGAGTAGACTGGTGGTGAAAGCCGAGGCTTTACAAAGTGGTTTAGATCTCTATCATACTACAGACTTGGATACCCTAACAAATGCCTAGGAAGAATACCTCACAATCAGAAAGGGGAGCCATGACCTTTATTACTTCAACACCAATATGGAGCTAAAGAGAAAATTATGAGCTGAAATACCAGAAAATCCGAGATCTTCTGTGTGCGTCCGAGAGGATTTTTGTCAAAGAAAAGAAGAAGAGCGTAGCGGTAATGCTCGTGGGAGACAGAGGATATGGCGTGGGCTCCCCCATCAAGGGGTACGTGAAGTACGGAGGCACTTGGAAGCCCATCAAACATTCGAAATACACTCCAGTCATAAGCACCAACGAATTCAATACTTCACAGACATGTATTTATTGTTTTCAAAAACTGGAGCATCCGTATAGGGTAATCAACAAGGATGGAAAAAAACAGGCTACAAAATGCCAATGGCGCATTTGAGTGCATCAACAACAACTGTATTAGGAACATGAAAGGACAAGCGACAATGCCTCGGGATTCCCTCTCCTCTCTGGCCATAGGCTTGTCAGGTATCTCCCGGGTGCTTTTTGG
Source organism: Backusella tarrabulga (assembly GCA_024139415.1). Lineage (NCBI taxonomy): Eukaryota > Fungi > Mucoromycota > Mucoromycetes > Mucorales > Backusellaceae > Backusella > Backusella tarrabulga. Next base: position 4,226 of record VCJJ01000536.1, on the reverse strand, counting down.
AGTCACATTTCCCACCTTTGATATGTCTTTGAATTAAATGCTACGTGTCTGTTTAGCAATTCAATAATAAAGTAATAAAGCAAATGTTTTCACATAATTTCCTAATTGGTGATCATCGTCACATTTCAGGGCGTTTTTTCTTTACAGTGAAACGTTCTTTTATTATTACAAGGCTGTTGAAAATAGCTTACGGAGGGCTGTCATTTTTTTCTACCTTCGCTTTTGGTTCAACCGCAAGCTATTTTCAACAGCCTTGTTTTATTATAGCTTTGCAGCCCAGATTTATTAATAAGACCGGACTTTGGTAGAAAATAGAGGGTACAGATTTCTTTTTATATGGTAGGATTCCATTTATATCGTAACTCCACCGGCATACTGACACTTTTTAATAGAAGGAGGATAAAATCCGTTTCAAGTAAACCCCCCAAAAAAAATGACCAAATTTAGTAGTGAATACATAATTCGTCAAGCTGAGGAAGAGGATGTCTTGGCGATTGTCGAGATTTATAACGAGCGAGTGTTAAATTCAGTTCATGTGTTCAACTGCATTCCTGTAAAGTTGGAAACAAAACTAGAGTGGTTTTGCGACTTGAAAGCAAAGGGTTACCCGCTTATTGTTGCTGTTGAAACAGAGACTGAGCAAGCCATTGGACATTCAGACCTTGCACAATTTAATGTAAGAATAGGATATGTATTGTAAATAGCATTGTTTACTTTGACACCATTAGTATTGCTGCTTATCTATATTCAATAAAACATCTGAGATATCCGTTTTCATCCTTCCTAAACATCAACGTAAAGGTTTGGGTCGTATCTTGGTCAATGAGAGTATTCGAATTGCTCATGAAATGCGATTCCGCTGCATTATTGGTAACTTGGCAACATATCATCTTATGCATCAGATTGTTTATTTTGTTTTCTCTTTTTAGCTGTTGTTGTTACAGAAAATGAACCCTCAATCAAGCTATTGTCAAGCCTTGGCTTTAAGGAATCAGGAGCATTGGCTCAAGTAGGATTTAAATTCAAAAGACATCTGGATGTGACTTTTATGGAATTCATAATGGGTACTGAACCCACTATTTTAAAACCAAACCCGTCATTCACTCCTTTCCCATGGGGAAACTACTCTTATGATCAAACTTTGTTTGTTTATTATAATAATAGTAAATTTATTAAATAATTTATGCATGTGCGAAATAAGGAACATGTACATGACTGGCTGTGAGTCCACCATCAACCACAACGGGCTGTCCGTTGACGAAGGATGCTTCATTTGAGGCTAAAAAGGCAACCATATTTCCAATCTATAAATGAAATGTTAAATTGGGGGATGGTTTATTTAAAAGAATAGAAAATACCTCTTCTGGTTGACCATTTCGGTGGAGAGGCGATGCGTTAAATATGTCAGCAGTAGTTGATTCTTGTTGGTATGCTAAACCCAAGGGGTATTTTGTCATTTCGGTCTCAATAAGTCCCTAAAGCGATTATGTAATATGAGAGAAATGATCTACACAAGTTCCTTATATTTTTGGTTAGTTACCGGACAAATGGCATTCACACGGATATTTTTCCCGCGGAGTCTCCATGCAGCAGACTGGCAAATATTAATTACACTAAGAGAAAAAAAAAAGTCAATATTTGTAAAAAGCAAACATTTGACATATACTACTCACGCTGCTTTAGACGCTGAGTAGTCAACTGGTCCAGCGCCAGATCTTAAGCCAGCAACTAAAAATAATATATATAAATATATATCTCTATTTTATATTTATAAACAATCATTTACTTGAAGCAGTTGCAATGATGGATCCTCCAGCAACTTTCTTTGTCTCTGAGGTTTTTTCCATTGCAACAGAAGCTTGTTTGATGGCTGCTACAACACTAGAAAACAAATACATTAAATAGCTATTTCCCAGTGATCGTTAAACCCATGGCAAACCTCCAAGCATTAACACGCATCATCTCCAAAAAGTCTTCAGCCTTGGCTTCAGCCAATACAAAGTGCCGAGCAATACCCGCATTTGCAAAGAACACATCAAGACGACCATAATGCTCCAAGGCATGAGAGATAACTGCCTCGATATCTTCCTCAGAGGCGGCATCCACTTTTCTGGGCACGCATTCAACGCCTGTGGTCTTTGTAATATCATCTGCCAAGTCTTTCAAGTTATCATCGAAAATGTCTGTGACGTAAATCACCTTTGGTGTCTTTTTTGCCAAAGCATAGGCAGAAGCGCGACTATTTGTGGGTGACCAATGTCAAAGTAGGTCCTTCCTTTTATCAATTAGGTTTAATACATACCCAATACCGGTCAAAGAGTTACAACCTGTAATAATACAAACAAAACCGTCCATGTTTAAGATTTAGCTTTTAAAAAAAATACTAAAGATAAAAGTGAACCGAGAGAAAAGTTGAACAGTTTATATATGTTATGGATGTGTTCGTGCTACGTGTCCCTTAAAATTGCTAAATTTGATTTTCTATGATCTCGGCACAAGTAACTGATATATTTTTCAAAAAGAATCTATTCCGTACCCTTCAAACTAAACACATATTTCTCTTTTGTATATCTTATATACAATATCTACATCTTTGGTGCTAGATTCACAGTTACCTAACTTTAGCGTAGTATAGACTTTGTGATCCTCCATTCACCCTACCATGAAAAACTAGAAAAGGATCTCGAATAGACTTAATCAATGAGTGGGAAGATATTTTACAGTTCATCATGTACAGGTATACAGTAGATCATTTTATCACCAGGAAAAGGATGTTCTTTTTTTCCAGTCATCTACATCAACTTTAGTGCAATATCCATATGGGGGAAATTCCTGCTTAAGTGTAAACCTTAATTTAGAGGTGTAACGCCGACTTTTGGTCACATGCAAAATAGTAAAAAGCAACAAGTAATTGAAAGGATAAATGAGAAAGAATGATGATTAAATTAATACAATAAGTTTTTTTTATAACAATACTTTGAAAACATCTTCTTGAGTAAAAAAAAGTATATTGAGGATTTCTCTCAAGCTTGAAGATTTCACTGAATTTGTAGGTCCGAACGAGCTCATTATTAAAAGTGAACTCAACCATCAATTTTGATGAAAATGGTACAATGTTCAATGTTACATCATAAATGCATATGTGAACGAATCACTCTAGTCGTATTATCAACATTTTATTGCAATGGGAATATATAAGAAAGGTTTCATATAGAGGCTATCTCAATTTGTAATTGATGGTATCTATTCATTTTTTTTATGGAAACAAGTCGTAATCATACCTTGACAACACTTTAATGAGTACTAATGCACTACTTTTAAAAATAATTTCAAATGTACAGCTTTGGGTGCAATTCATAGTAAATTCAAGCAAAAAATAAAGGACAGTTCAAAGTTATCGGAATGGGAAAATGGCAATATCAGTATGATTGTTTCTGTATCAAAATACATTTGTTTACAACAGCATCATTAAAGGAATATGATGACAGTTGCTGAATCAATTCTATACCCGAACTTAACTCAAAATGTAGTCATACAGAAATAGAAAACAATAGGAAAGTTGTCATTTTCTTCTTCTACCAAAATAGTAAATAAATGTAATTATAAAATAATAAGTTGCCCTTTCGGGGAAGTCTCCGTTTTCCTAAATAGGAACATCGACTGTTTGGTTGATTTTGCATAGCTTGTAGCTACGAAATTGCACAAAAATGAGTAAAAAATATAAATATTTATGCTAAAAACATACCTATTTGATTTATATACTCTTCTGTCAAAGACTGGCAGTGGAAGGTGATCTTCCGACAAGACCTTGCTCATGCCGACGAGAGAGATATTGTACGAGCCGTTTTGATCTCTGTTGACCGTTGTAATATTGCTGCAAAGTCTTCGGGGATATTAATCATTAAAACAAACTACAACTTCTTGTAGCTCTTTCCAGCAGCCATCTCTGTAAACCTTTTTCTTAGTCGTAGGACCAAAGCATGAGCTGCATGTGACTGTCGTATTGTATTCGTCAACAACCAAAGTATGATCAGATTTTATTGAGTCAAGACGATCCAGCAATGGCTTCAACTTTCTACGCGTATGCCCTTTCATTCCTGTCGTTACACGGTTCCAGCTACCAATAAAGTTTAACATCGATACTCCTGGCATCTTACACACTTTGGCACGATAATTTGAATAAAGCTTTTGATGGAATTTGGTTGTTCTAATATCTCTGGTTACAG
>VCJJ01000528.1:7963-19956 GCA_024139415.1 Backusella tarrabulga | reverse complement strand
GCCCAGTTGTCGCTGTGGCTTAACAATTACATCGGAAGGGTAAGTTTTTCTCTCTCCGAATTTCTTTATGTGGAGCTAACACCTTTCGCAGTGTACGGCAAGCAATCGATACTTTGTTTTATGGTCAAGCATGCAAAGTAGCTCTTGAATTTAAAGAACGTTTCTGGGAACACTTGGATAAGCCTATCCAAGGTGGTTGTGATTCTACTAATTTATACTCAGGGTCTATCTGTTACCCTGTTAATAATATTGGCACAAAAGGATCAGGTGTAGTCTTGGCTAGCTATGCTAGTGGCGATAAAGGCCTTCGCTTTGCTTCTATGACAGAAGATCAACATGTTGCTCGCGTCATTCAAGACTTTACCGAGCTTCATGGTGCTAACGTCAGTAAATATTACACTGGCAATTATGATCGTAAATGCTGGATTCTAGATCCTTTCCAATCTGGTTCTTGGGCTGAATCCTTGCCTGGACAGCACAGGCTTTATATGCCTTCTTACTCCAAGATGGACAATGGTTTAGTCTTTGTTGGCGAACATACTGAGATTAAACATGCCTGGATATCTGCTGCCTTAGAATCCTCTATTCGAGGTGTTGTTATGATTCTGATTGAAAATGGACACATTGATGAAGCCAAGGATACTGTCAGGAAATACAGTGCTACTTGGGTGAAAATATAAAGATATGGCGATAATGAATAGTTGGGTTAGCTTTTTCTTTCTACTTCCCATGCTATTTGTAATAATAGGATTGTAAAAAATACTAAGTTGGGTGCATCAAGAATCATGCATGATCCAGGAACATTTACACTGTAAATGAAGGGTATTCCCGCGTTTTTTATATTTTATATCATATGTAACTTTAATAAAGATCCCTTTCTCATTATTCAATTATGTGGTCCACACGCATGGAATCATTAACTTGAAGTAACTTCCAGCCTATCGAGTTGAACGGATTCTTGTTTCATCATTCCTTGATTCAAATTTAAGGAACAGGCATAAAAACAATCATTGTTCCTAAATCTTTGCAAACACACTCTAATTAAACTAAAAAACAATTGCGAGTATACTCGGTTACTTTTTCTCTTTTCACACTCCCATATCCATGAATTAAATTCTCCAAACGTGTCTCTATACAAATACACTTTCAAAAAAAAGTCGACATTTTCGTTTACTGGAATAGAGGAGCCACTTTTACAAGCAGAAAAAATTTATTTCTATGTTTTTTGAAAAACTGTTTAGTTCTTCTTCTCATCCTGCTCGGCCTTGGCGAGGAATTCCTTGATGAAGGCTTCTTCGTCAGAGGAAGAGGCCTGAATAGGAGGGGTAGCGGGTTGAGGAGCCTTGGGTCTCATGACGGCAGCGGTACCAGCAACAGCATAAGCACCAATGAAGAACATGGAGATCTATTCCAAACAAACTCATAAATAAAACCACTTCACTCATCGCCCTTCCCCCCTTTTTTTTTCGTCATTGTCTCTCTCTCTCTCTCTCTCTCTCTCTCGTTCTCGAGCATATCACTTTTTTTTATGTAATTCAACATTAATGTATTCAAGAGAATATTTACCTGATAGTTAGGAATGTTTCTTCCGGCAATAGTGTAGAATCCTCCCATTTTTTTATATGTGTGTGGTTCGAAAAGGTGGGGTAACCAAGTAAATAGACCTTCAACAATTAAAAAGACCAAGGGCGAAGTATTTCAATGACAGTCACTTGATGACGTAGAATACCTTTTTTCAACTACCAAAAAAGGTAATGATTTATTCCATTAGAAGACCAGTCTTTTTAATGCTTGTATCTACCATAATAAAGGATCGAAATCTAAAGGTAATATCGGATTATATTTATTGAACTGGTGCTTAGTGCTAAATCTATTTAGTAGTAAGATATATTTTTTTGGTCTATAAATCACAGTTTCTACAATTCGCAATGATATACCAAGCCACACACAAAGCTGAAAGGGCAACCAACCCATTACTTCACTAGACTATTTTTATTCTCGAGGAATGGGCAGAGAGTTCAGCAGATTCTTTTAGTAGTAGAGAAGTCTTCAATATTGCGAGATTTATATACTATATTTATCACTGTGTTGGCTTTCTAAAATAGATTTGCAAAAGTCCAGTTTTATATCGTTTGCTTTTCGCTCTTTTTTTTAACAAATGGATACTTCAATGTCAAAATCTAGATTTTCTTTTTAAAAAAATAAAGACACGGCTTTTATTGCTCTCCGGTAATTGTATAAAAAAAGCAAATTCATTTGGGATTGCATATGTTTCTCTAACAAGTCGACGGTACTGGCCGAAATTGATCGAGCGATATGATATCAGAATACCAAGAGCTCAGGAACCATGATTTAATTTAATAAATAAAAGGGAAAAAACGAGGGGTTTACTATTTTTAGATTGTTTGTTTTGCATCGGCTATATTATATACACTTTTCTTCTTGACAAACTAGTGATGCTTATTCATTTCCGAAAAGAAAAAGAGGAGTACGAGCATGTCTGCTATTATTTAACTTTAAAAAACTGTTTTGCTTTCTCCTGCTTTCGTAATACTTATTTATATATAGAACGAAATGTTATTAGTTACTAGATCTGTTTCAAATCCAATTGTTTATTTGAAAGACGTAATAGAGAAAATGATAATGCACCGTTTCACTTTTATAAGGGCATAAAACGACAACATTTATACTTAAGTATGCGTGTGTGTGCGTTTGTGTAAATATGTGTTTAATCTTTTAACCTCTTAAACTAACGATACTAACTTGGAATTGCCAGGTAAATAAGAGAGCGAGCGAGTGGGTGAAGTCGAGTTATAAACATTTGTGTGTGAATTACAAAAATAGAAGTTTTTTATTTTAAAAAAAATAAAAGTTCTGAAATTATGACACTCAGAATGTTTATTTTTCTGATCGAATATTTTAGTTTTGTTTATTTCAAAATGGAAGAAAGATCTTATTCTATCCGGAATGAAAGGCTTTAGTTGTCAAATACTTAACTTATTAATAGTAGGACAATAATAGCAGTAATGTAACAACACAATATCTTTTGTTTTTTTTTGATGACTAAAAGAAAAGGACGATACTAATAATTTAAAAGCAGAAAGGAGAGAAAAAATATTCGCTTAGTATTTGATTGATTTCTGTATTATTTCATCATAGGCATAGGCTATTGTTTATATATCAAATGTAATGAAATGGGCATTGTTTTATCAGATAACAAGATAATCGATTGCATTGTTTATAATATTAAAAAAAGGTTATTGTCAACTTGCACAATGATCCATTGCATTAGTATACTAAAATAAATTGAAAATGAGATTATACTTGAGACAAAGAACAATACACAAACGCGGCTAAATGATTACAATTCATCTCAAATGCAGATCACCGAATAAAAAAAGAGACACAAAACGATCGACTCTCTTCAATGTTAAGTGTTGATAGTTTTTTTATTGTTCAATGTTACATAAGACGTTAAACAATTAACTTCAATTTTTCTTTTTTAATAAAAATCAGCTCTAATAGTTTTAAAGAATAGGGTTTCCCCTTATTTTTTATTATTATTGCTTATAAATCACAGCTGGTTAACATTTCAGCACGAAGAGCATCAGCAGTCTAAATGTATCAAGTGTTAATATTGGAAGTTTTAAAAAAAAATCATTGACTTGGGTTTACCTTGAGATCAACAAGATGTTCAACAATGGTCAATGCAAATAAAAAGGTGGTTCCAGGAGAGCGACTTGTGATGACATTATCATCAACAACCACACGATCCTCAGAGTAATTATAAACTATTGCATGCATTAATAACCCATAAAATGATATCATTAGAAAAAAAACATTTTACCATCAATCAATTGCTCTCTAACGGGACCAGGGTAAGAGGTGACCTTGTGATGTGTAGGAATACCAGCAGCCTTGGCCACAAGAGTACCGGCACATACAAAAGCAACAATCTTTTTGTTATTATAGAAATCCATAATAAGTTTATGTACAGCGGTGTGTGCACTCAATGTCTTTGCGCAACCTGCACCACCAGGGATAATGACAGCATCATAATCGGCCTTAATTGTTGCGTTAATAAAGTACGCGTTCTATATCTTTTAATAAAAAACTTACAGCCTTAAGATCATCACTGAAATTGATATCGGCACAGATTTTGACACTTCGACTACATAGAGCATATTCTTTTTCAATGTCGACACCAACAACTGTCACTTCCACTTTGGCACGACGTAAAACGTCGACTTTTTATTTACGAGTTGTTATTTTTCTATTTCTCCTTAAAAAAGCTTAATTTTTTTTTAATTATTGTTTACCTGCAATGGTGAATTCCATCTCTTCGGCACCGTCAGTTAAAAATATAATAGCCTTCTTTCCACTCATGTTTTTGATATTGTTTTGAATAAAGATAAGTAGAAGAAGGAAAAAAAGACGAGGAATAATTTTATATTTAATTCAAAAATGAATTACGTCACGAAACTCGTAACGATTTCATAAAAATGAGCATTTTAATGCATTTGGATACACACGGTTTTATGTGAATGCGTATAAAATGATTTTGATGTGTAACATGCTATAAAAAGTTTGTTTTCTTTGTAATTCTTTTTTTTTTCTTCAGTATTTTATATTATTAAGATGGCTTGGCGTTGTTCAGGTATATTGTTTTCAAGCCTAAAGAAGAGAGCAAACGTGTTCAACTCATTCAAAAAAATAATAGCTGATTCAAATGAGGAACTGATTGACAATTTAAGAGATGCTTCCATCATTTCTAATCAAAGAGTTATTGACGCAATGAAAGCAGTTGACAGGTAGTGTTGATAATACGAATGTACCTTTCATGTACTTTAACAAAAAACAGAGGTGATTATACTTCAAGATATGCTTATGAAGATAGCCCACAATCGATTGGATATGGTGCCACCATTTCCGCACCGTAAGTATATACATATATATATTCACCGCCTAGCAACCAAATGTAAATTAATGTCATATAAGACATATGCATGGTTACGCGCTCGATAAACTTGAGCCCTATATACAGCCTGGAATGAAAGGTAAATGTCAAGATGGATAAATAATACAACGTTGTATCACTAAGTAAGTCATTCATAATCCAGTCCTTGATGTTGGTTCTGGTTCTGGATATTTATGCGCATGTTTTGCAGAAATGGTATATAAAAATATATAGTTATAAATCGGATTGATAGAAAGATTAAGGTTTATAAAAAAAAAATAAGGTTGGACCAACTGGTAGAGTAGTTGGAATTGAGCACATTTCAGAACTTGTGGACTCGTCAGTGCGCAATATTTCAAAGTTCCATTCCCAATGGATCGCCAACGAGCAAATCAAAATAATAAAGGGAGACGGAAGGATGGGATGTGAAGAGGAAGGCCCTTATGATTGCATGTAAGTAATAGATTGATTATATATAAGTGAGATAGGCTTATAATGATATACACAAAAAAGACATGTTGGTGCTGCAGCACCAGTTTTGCCTCAGGCATTAATAAATCAACTAAAGGCACCAGGGAGGTAAAGAGTATTGTGTTTAAGCCATTAAATCGAGATTATGTATAACACTTCTTAGATTGTTTATTCCAGTTGGAACTGACTCACAATACATTATGGTTTATGATAAGCAAAAAGATGGCACATTAAAGAAAGACAGATGGATGGGAGTGATGGTGAGTAAATGGTACACAAAAAGGAATATTCCTTCTCATTTTTTTTTAGTATGTCCCTCTGACAGATGCGGATTTTCAGAAATCAAACATTTATAAATGATGATTTAATCTTTTTTAAATTACAGCAAACCTATCATGTTAAACCCGGCTATTTATTTATCTTACTTTTGTTTGTGGCTTGCATAATTTTATTAATGGAAAGCTCCCTTTTCTCCCTCCCCTTACTTTCTCTTCTTTCTAACTGTTTTTTGTTATATTTATCATTTTCGGCTACCAATTTATCCGCTTTTTTTTTATTTCCCTATATCAATCGTCCCCCATTCGAGAAAATTCCAAGTAATAAACCCTTTTCTTTCTCTCTCTCTTTTACTTTTATATCTGTTTCATTTCTTTATTTTATTACATCATCATTATCTCACAATATATCGAACGCATCAATATAAGAATTCATATCAATCACTATAGTAATAATAATACTAAATAATTACATCCAATGATGAAATGATAATAGTAACAATCTTATTTACATTAGAATTAGCTAAATATTATGTATGAAGCAAAAGCCAATAGCAAAAAAAGAGTACGAGCTACTCAAGCATGTATTCACTGTCGGAAAAAAAAGGTAAAAAAAAAAAAAGGTTTACAGAAATTGGAATATGAGATATAACACACGCACAATTTTATTAATAGATAAAGTGCGATGGAGGAAAACCTGAATGTCGACATTGTCAAGAAGCCCATATTCCCTGTGAATATACTGAAAGTAAAAAGAGAGGCCCCCGTAAAGGCTATGTTCAACTATTAGAAGAAAGACTTGCTCAAATGGAGCGAAGACTAATGGGTCCGGGTGGTACCCTATTAAACGATACAATGAGTGATGATGATACTTCATCTACTTCTAATAGAGCACACTCTCCAATTCAGTTGTACGAAAATCCAGGTAAAAAACAGGAAAATAATCATCTTCTTTCTTTAAATAGCATAATAATCATGTAGTATATTAGAAATCTGTTCTGATCTTCCTCCACTTGACCTTGTTAATCATCTTGTTGATTTATTCTTTAAATACGTCAATTCTGTGTTTCCATTTGTACACAGAGTGGTTTTAAAGAGGTCAATAAAGGATGGCTCTGTATCACGACCCTTATTGTATAGTGTATTAGCCATTAGTGCAAGGTCAGTTTTTGGTTACAAGGAAATAAGCGCCCTTTTTATTAATGCACGTTCTTCTAATTTAGATTTTCTGATTATCCTTCTATTCGTACTAACCCACCTTATTTGGCCGGTGAGCAGTATGCCAACAAGGCCCTGTCGTTAGTAGATGCAAATGTGCTGCAGCCAAACTTGGAGAACATCCAATTTTGGGGGATTATGTCGTGCCTCGAATACGGACGTGCGGCGGGATCAAAGTAATGTGTATAACGTTTGAAAAAAGGAACCGGAATTTAGTTCTCCCATGAGTAACTATTAACCATTTCCATTTATTTTTATTATAGGTCTTGGATTTATAGTGGTTTGGCCATAAGGTAAACATATTATAACTATTTTTTCCGTATATTCTCCCTCTCTCTATATATTTATACTTACCGATGATCCTATTTATAATAATAAACGAATAGATTCTGTCAAGAATTAGGATACTATAAAGAAGAAACTCTGAGTGTTCCGATACTTGCCGAAGATGGATCCATCGATACCATTGCAATGGCATTAAGAAGAAGAGTGTTTTGGAGTTGTTTATGTATTGATAAGTACGTCTTTCTCTTTATTGTTTGTGATAAACAAATCATGCTGACGATAACAATGAAAATTAGATTATCAAGTGCAGGTACACATCGTCCCCAATGTATCGATAGATCAGATGTAGACACACGACCACCCAATGTTCAAGAATGCATTCTGCTTCGCGACCCCACCTACCATCGCAATGTCGACGACCAAGTGATCCACGATGATTCACTGATGAACATTGCCCCGCACTATATGCGCTGCATCGAGGCCTTTGGCGAGGTGACCCGCTTTATGAACCGCGCCAACAAGGCCTCCAATGCCTCGATTGTGTGGCCTCCCATTGCCGAATTTAGAAATCTCGACATGCAACTTCGTGCGTGGATAGATAATCTCCCTGATCGATTCCAGTTCAGCCAAAGAAATCTCGATCATCATCGGGAGCATGCAAGTGGAAATTATCTCAACATTTGGTTGAGTTCGCACGCACTGTGGTGCTCGTCCATGATGGTTCTTCATCGCGGCAGTCTCGCCTTTAGCGATGTTAAGAGTAATGATGTGCAGGAGGATCTGTTTCGCCGTATACAGGTCAGCATTGATACCTGTCGTATGTGCGTGGATGCTGCCATGGGCGTGTTTGGTGCCATGAAGGATCTTTGTGGGTACAATACGCTTCCTTATATGGGCTACTCGGCCTATGTGTTTGCGACTGTTCTCATGACCTCGACCTTTTCAAGAACGATGGAGACTTGTAAAAAGAGTAGTAGAGGTCTAAAGATTTTGTTTGAATTGATTGATGTAAGTGGTTTATCATTTATATATAAAACTTGTTACTTATCGTCATGCTAGGGATTACGACCTTATTGGCAAATGTGTGAACGACTGGCCAATGCAACCCAAGAGTTGATTAGCGTTCACAAACGACTTTATGCACCACCCCAAGAATCCATCAGTTATGCCTATGAACCCCCAGGAGCAAGTGACATTAAGCCATCCTACCCTAGACTCAATAGTTGTAATAACAGCAATAACAAGCACACCAGTAAACCACATTCACCATCGGCTCTATCACCTGCAGGCAGTGCATCTTCCGGTCATCAATCACCCAATCTCATCTCACCTAACCGTTTAGAACCCATCAATACATCCTCAGCACCTGTGCTCTCTACTTTGCTAGGCGGTGCCAGCAACCCAACCACTGTCTACAACTATAAAGGCTCGCCTACCGCCTATATGATTCCTTCACCACCCGCATCCGCGCCCGCTTCCCTACAATTAAACCAACAATTGAATAATGGTACCTTCTCCACTGCCTATTCCAATTGGAACCGTGGCAATGAAATCGACTTTAACAGTCTAGAGTTCCTTTATGACACGGGTCTCTTTGGCCAGGTTGTCTTTGATGCAAATTCACCTGTGACTATGAACAGCTATCCTCCTTCCCTTCCATTAAATTCACAAAACAATAGTGCGTTTGAGCCTTTGCTCTCGCAACCATTTTCGGCAGGTGAGTCCACACCTACCTCTTATACTTCTACAAGACCATGGTAGATATGTAAAGAAAGGGGGCCACACATTTTTTTAGAATGAGAAACAAACTATATCTTTTTATATACATATATACACGCTTCTTTTTTTTTTTGATCTACTTGTAACTTTTTTTTTTTTATCTTTATCTTTTTTATATATATCTTCATGTATTTTCCCACTCGCTACCTATTTTTAAACATGTATTTTTTATTATATTGACAACCACTCCATTTTATGTAAAATAAAATAGCAAAAAACATAGTTGCGGAGTATCCTTAACAAGATTCTGGGAAATAAAGGTCTTTGTGTGCGTGTACAATCATCTCTGTGTAAATGGCTGTTGAAATACCCCTTCTCTGAGCGGTTAAACTATATGGCTTTGACACCCCCATTCTGTAGTACAGAGGAAATAGACCACTTTTGTAGATCAACCTTTTTACTGTTAGGCCTTCTTTATAGAATTCAATCCAATTGTTATATAAAACATGGTACGTTTCATTGACTTTCTTTTTTAAATATATAGTGTGAGATGACAATGCCTTTGGTAAATGAAGACATTCTTTTGGCACTAAATTCAATCTGAAAAAAGACAAATTCTCCGGTTATAACAATGGATTTCTGCTTTCGTGAAACTTTATCCCCAACATTGCACTACACAAATAGATCCAAAGCCCTCCAATGCATTTATATCAATATTCGTTCTTGTTTTTGAAATGTTTTTCACATAGTACAAACTTGATCTGATGTCTAAAACAACCCAACGACGAACCCTCCGGTAGAATATTTTGGCTGAAAAGAAATGTTTTTCCGTCACTCTCTCTCTCTCTTACACTCATGTCGAATCTGTCAAAATAGAAATACTTTTTCTTCACTTTTCTTCACTAGTCTATATTTGGTGCATTTTTTTTCTTGTAAAAGAGTGACGGAATTTGTCTTGTCTTGCTACATGTTATTAGATTTCCCGCTCTCTGTTCTCGTTTGGAACAACAGGAAACGATACAGTTCCGATCGTTTTTTTTAAATTTCAATCACCGTCATGAGTGAAAATTGGGGTTTTTAATTATTCAAAAATACTACATTTTACCATTGGATTCAAATACAAAGAATAAACAAGACAAGACATTCGAATTGCGGATCAAAAATCTGATACTCCTTTTTCCCTGGCATTGCCCCTCTTCTATAAAGAAAAAGTATGATATGCACAGGGGAAAAGGGAAAGGGGGAGGAGGGAAAACCCATGTCTTTTTACAAAACAAAAGTGTATTTACAAATATGAAACTTGATTTTTTTACTATTTATTTATTTATCATGCAAAACAACAACAGCAAAAGCATTCTTGAGTCAAAAAAGTTACTTTGCGGCGGTCTGTTTCTTCTTTGCCAACATACTTCTCAAACGCAAGGTCGATCCAGGACCACGTTGCGTAGGTGGTTTTAATTGCGATTTCTTATCGGAGGTTGGAATGGCACTCTCTGGTCGCACAGGTGGTTTGGCAGCTGCAGTAGTTTGCTTTAGTGCAGTGGCCGTGATCTTTGTATTTGTGGGCGGTGTCTTTGGTGGCGATGGCTTGACAGACTGCTGATTTGCGGTAGTAGTAAGGGAGGTTGTTCTTACGCGTGGTAAGCCGACACTTGCCTTTACCTGTGTGAGTCTTGTAGTGGACTGACGCTTCTTGGCGACGTCAATAGTGGGAGGAGGAGGAGGTAATGATGGAGGCAGAGGTATAAATGAGTCTGTGGCGACAGCAGAGGGCGTACGACTATGACGACGTAGACTCTCTGTGCTTGTGCTTGAATGGGCGCCTCCTGAATGAGAGGGCTTTGGTGTGTTTGATAATCTAGTGGATGGAGTGATGGAAGTTCTATTTGTGGGTGTGATTGTCTGTCTGCCGTCATATGAGATACGGGTTGATGAATGTACAGGTTGCTATAAATAAGATAAACATCATCAACTGGTCAACTGACATGAAGGAGTCTTTATTTACTTACATTTTTAGCAATCAGTGCATCTTCACGGTCCAAGACTGTGATGATATCCTCATTATTGAATAATAAAGGAGTGTTGTGTGTGTATGTCATCCATAAGGACACTCCTTCTCTGATCCTGTCTCCAAGCTAATAAATGCATACTTTTTAGTGTCCAGTAATCATCATAATAACACACAAATATCAATATTTACTGCTTGGATCTCTTCGCGGTTATTTTTTCTTCTTGAGCTTCTTAATAAAATGGCTCTTCTCTTCATGTTGCTCTTTGCAGAGAGTGAAATGGTCTTTGCAATGTCAAGGTCGACAAATGCTTTCTGTAATATTTCATAGTCATCTTTTAATAATGCAACAAGTCAGTCAGTACGTTGTGTGTGTCATCGGTGATTTATTGTGTGTGTGTTTTACCTGTTGTACCAAGATTGGCAAAAAACTTGCCTGAATCCAACTCCAAGTCTCTCAACAAGTCGTTTAATTTTCTCAAGATATGCTTTGTATCTGGCTTATAGCGAATCTTTGTAGTAAATGATCTTGCGTTATACTTGTTAAGCCATGAAGTAAGCACCGGATATAATAACAATAATAACAATAATAACAATAATAACAATATCGGGAACTTACTGAAGTTCGTTTATCCAGCTGATCATGGCTGCTTGTAGAGGAAGGCGCACGGCGCGGCTTCAGCTGCTGTGTGTAAATGGTGGTAGCCGATTTAATGGCAGAATCCAAGCTGGCTTCTGCATCAATAATCAGCTTGGATGGGTGGTTGTTAAGGCCCAAGTCCTTGAGCATTGTTTCTATTTGACTTGTTGTCAGCTCTACGCTGCTTATCGCTTGATGAGTCAGCTCTAATTGCGCCAGTAGTTCATTTAATTCTGCTGTTTTGAGTGTTAATATCGAGCGTAGATTAACCACCGTTTGAGTGCCCTGAGAAAATACATGAGTTTGTTTATTTTTAAAACAAATAATAGAGCAATAAAAACCTCATCCAGTTTGGCTAAAAGCATATTCACTGCCTTGTCGCAAGTGGGCTCCTCTTTTGAGGCTTCTGCTTTTATGGCT
>VCJJ01000524.1:0-20391 GCA_024139415.1 Backusella tarrabulga | reverse complement strand
GCAGGCTGGCTTTGGAGTACGCTTAACGTATAGGTCTATAGGTCGAAAAGGAATGTATTAAAAGCATTGCTGCGTATTATCAACAAACGGTGTATCAATTGTTCTGCTTTACCTCTTTGCTCCTCATGCTTAACTAAACTCGAAGATCATACTCTTTTTATCTTGTGTTCCTTTTACAGTTCAATTTAGATAATTAGTGATTATTTTGGGTGATCTAATTTAATGAAAATAAAGAACAGTCATTAGTGAAAATTGCAGTCACTTCACAATATTCCAATATTCCAATATTATAAGAAAATCTGATTACAAGAAAAATATCAGTTCCCTTTTCTTCCAACAACAACACTGCCACCGAGTTTGATTACCTCGAAAAAATCTAGTGTGAGGTGTCTGAGCTTTTATCTGGAAAACAAACTACGATAATAGTATGGGGTGAATCTGTTTCGAAGTTGACGACAAATGAAAAACGAAGTTTCAATGACGACAAAACAAATACCATCGGACTCTAGGTAAATGCCCGCTTTATTGCAGAGCCAAGATTCCTGGTTGAAGATTTGGCCTGGTTCCCCCATCATTTAAGGATGTCCAAGAAAATGGTATACGTACATTGATCGATAACTTGGATTATCTCAAGGTAATAGATGTACGTATTCACAGTACAGTGGTCCCTCAATAAATTCCCACTTCAGTATTTTCCCGGTTTTCTTTACCCTTCGACGACCTTTTCTGGCTAATTTCTTTCCTCTATAAATTCCCCACTTTTCTGGCCCTCCAGACTGGGAATTTATCGAGGGACCACTGTATATGCATTTATTAAAGCATTTTATTTTAGACGTGGTGCCAACAAGTTAAAACGTTGTACAATAATGCATCTTATGTTAAGCCGCAAAATAAATTGGGAAAACAAATAGCCAAGAGTTACAGAGATTGGACAACCTTAATTCACAATTCTATGGTTTATTATGTAACTCATTGATCAGTGAGCTCGTTTTTTGTATATTTTATCTACATTAATAAAACCACACATAACGCTTTATAGCAATGCTACTCATTTTATTGCTGAATTAATCAAGAATATTTATTTGATATATACAGAGATGGGTCGTGCAAAGCCTATGTTGTAATAATAATATTAATAATCAAAATTGTAGCAATATTACTTGTATTGATGTACACACCTTTTGAGGTAGCTTCTGGTACACCTAAATCAATGGCCTCTTTAAATCCAACTGTATTTAACAAAAAGTGTGAATAATGTTCGGGTCTGAATTGCAGCTCTTCATTTACATCGTTCACTGTGTTCTACAGAGCGATAAATAAGAACAAGAATGGTAATAATAATAATCACTTGCTCTATCATGCACTTACTTCAAAGTGCTTTGCTCTCCTTTGGAAGGTAGTGAACCCTTGTGCTTCCAATATAAACTTACCACCTGGCAACAATGAGGCATACACTTTATTGAAAAACTCTTTCAGACCATCATCGCCCTTGTGAATCTGAATCCATTTTACTATGCTCAAACTACAATAAACAACATGAGTGTAAAGACCCTTCAGCCATCCATCTGCCATTGCTTACCCTAGGATAGTATTGTACTTTTCATCTGATTCTGCTGTAGTCCAATCACATGCCTCAAAACTGATGTTGAATGGAAAGACCGTACCTTCAAACGTAGGTGGTGCAGCTGTTGGAATAAATCCAAACATGTTTGTCATGGATTGAGGGAAATAGTGGAATTTAAGAGATGGATCAAGCTTCTCCATCTTGTCTTTGGGCTTGCTATCCGGACTGCTGAGCGAATACAACATCTTTAAATTGTTTTCTGCCTTGTTAATCAGTTTTGGATCGATATCCACCCCCTTTATAAAGCGAGGATGGTATTCTTTGGCTGTATCGAATCATAAGCCACAGCATAATCACGTATAAATAGTCCTTTCTTACCAATCAAAATGGAAATGTTGCCACTATTGCAACCAATGTCTAACACTCGCTTGTTTGAAAACAAACTTGGTTCCATGAGATCAAGTCGGTGATCGCCCTTTCGTCGAGCACTGCAATCAAGAAGGTGAGTAAAAGAGAATCAGCTTTAGAATGTCGACTGTATATTAATATTACGTGTAATAAGACGTGTAGTTTCCATAGGCAAATTCTTCGAGGTTTTCAATAAAGGACTTTTCTTTAACATTTGTCATTATTATTATTGTTGTTTCAAAAAGAAAGGCGAACGCGGAAGTTAGACCTTGGGCATCAGCTAAAGCGAAAAGTAATTATGAGATGTGATTGGTCCAATATGATTTCCTTTCTTGGATACAACGGGGTTTTGGCGAGCAAGCGCAAGAATCATATAAATTTGGCCATTTCTTTTGTACATAAAACATGGAGCCATTTCTAGATGAATCACTTGGAGAATTAACTACGCGTCTTTCCATTGAAAATGCCACTGCACCAACTGTAACATTCTAACGTAGAGACAAGACTTGCAGAGACTAATGACATTAGTAGGTTTCCAGTTTTGAGGAAGAAAGCAATAACTGTATGAAACGGATTACAGAGGCAACTCAGCTAGCAGAAAAAGTACAATTTGCAGTAATGATTATAGTAGTCCGCTTATAAAAAGTGTTTTCATTAGGTGCAGCAGGAAACGGACACCATCCAGAGTATGCTTCAGTCATTACGAGAAAAAACTGAAGAATTGGAGTCGACCTTTGAAAAGATTGATCAGCTGGAAGTAAGCTTGTGAAAAAAGAAAAAAGCGAGATAGAGTAGGAGGATTCACACTGCCATGTAGAGTGTTATCAATCAGGTCAAAGATACTTATAATGCAGTAGCAGAAAACGTAAATGACATGGAAAGAGCAGTTTCAGCGAGTATACCAAGCACGCTATCGCTGCCTTTTCTTACTGTAAGATGGAGAAATATACATGTGATGCTATAGCGTAGTGTATTGATGGATTTGGAAACATCTTGATAGGGTAAACGATCCGACTCACCTTATCAGCCTTATTTTCCTCCACCAAAACATGTTGAGATTTATAATACGGCTGAGCTTCTTTCGTCACTTACACTTTGACAAGTATAATAGATTGAATGGACATTCTTATAGTTTAGCACCATCACTCGTATATCCCAAAATAAAAGCTATGCGTATTATATCTGGTTAAGAAATAAAAGACATTTGTGCATTTGGGCGCAAAAAAAACAAGAAAAGTTCCAGGCATTTAGCCTTATAAATGATAAAAACAGTGATTTCATTGTTATAACTTCAATTGAGTTAATATTCTACTACAAATATCTTTATATTCCCATGGATCACCGCTGGTACGTCTAAATTGCACTCCACGCATGCCGAGTAGCAATGGAATTTTCACAATATAAATATCAAACCGAATGCCCTTCTTGAACCCTTCTTCACTGCACTTGTCATCTTCATCCGAGTGTTCGAATGAATCGGTGTCCTTTGATGAACCAAGCCCGCACTCGAATCGGTCCTTCTTCTCTCTATAATGAATAGACAACAGGTCCAGCACCCTAATGATGTCTTTACGAATGACAGAGGCCTTCTTCATGGATGTAGTCGAAACAGAAAAGAGTCCTTTTGCATAAACAGATTTTACTGAACTATCTGCTTGGTCTATCGACTGGTTTGGTGTTCTGCTATTTGTTGGGCTCAGTAACAAGCTGTTATCATATGACTCGGCACTAACAATGGATTTACGGTGGCGATTTGTAGCATCAAAAGCGTTGTTGTGCTGCTTTTGAGTGGATGGGAGGTCCTTCACTGTTACCGATACAGCCCTTTTCATGCCAGTATTGCTTAGGTATTTTCCTAGAGTTTGATCTTGATTCGGGGCTGACTCTACTGCGTTTTGGTCGATTGTATTTGGCACGAGGGAACCATTCAGTGCAACCACAGGTGGATCGCTTTTATCTACAAGCTGGATTCGCGGCAGTGTGTCACGTACATTGCTGTGCTTCTGACTGTTTGCATCAAATGACACGTCATTTGAAGTAGTATCGCTACTAGCTGAATGGCGACTAAGTCGACGGCTTAGTCTTCGAAATACATTGCCTTTGTTATGGTGATGTGTGTTCGTTTCGGGTAAATTTATTTGCTGCTGAAATGCGTATCCACTGGATGCTTTTCTATCTGTTATATCCTTGATGGTAAATTTATGGTTGTCACTGCTCTCTTGCCTTTCATATAATGCACTCCTTCCATCAGCTGTATAAGATATTCCAACTGATGAATCATCAAACGAAACAACGTCATTACTGGGAATAGCCTGCATCGGATGGACGGATTCTTTCAAATAATGGTGGTGTGAGTGAGTTGCTCCACTTTGACTCTGACTTTTTGTCTTCTTTTCTTCACGATCCATGTGTTCTCGCACAAGATAGTACACTGATATGAGCGGGTGATATACAGCTGGCATTGCTTGAAAATCATTCATAGCATTTCTGAACTCTCTCTTTTTTAGCAGTGATGCGTAATTTCGTGAGTGAATTTCATACGGGAGATGTGTTGTTTCTTCTAAATGACTTGCTTCTCGTTGATAATCTTTACAAGATATCAAATATTCTAGTTCCTCCTTGATTACTTCTTCCGTTCCAAAATCAAACCCTGTCATGCCTTGTACAACCTTCATATCGATTGGTAGCGTTAGTGGTCTACGTATAGGCAGAAAATTACTGACAGGACTGTCATATCCTTTGTTCATCCAGGCATGAACTATAATATTCGACATGGATATTCTACTTTTGGGTGTGGTTACAAGCATATGCATCAGTAAGTCCTTACAATCTATTCAGCCAGTTATAAATTAAAGCACAGCTTCTTTTTTTCATGTTAAAAAAAGAAAAACCAAGGTACCTGAAGATAAATGCGGAGGATAGTCAACGGCACCTTTTTTAACTTTTGCATGCATGCCAGCCATAGTTGGGTCATCAAAGGGCACTTTCCCACACACCAGCACATAGAGCACTACACCAAAACTCCATGTATCCACCTCTGGACCCACGTACATGATACCAGAAAGTAGCTCAGGTGCAGCAAAATAAAGTGAACCGCAAAAAGTCGATAGTTGTGAGTGAGGCGAAAACACGTTGGATAGTCCGAAATCAATAAGCTTTATATTGCCATCCCTTGAAATCAAAATGTTTTCCACTTTTAAATCTATGCAGTGTCGTTTAATACATACATTTACATACATATACCAATATGTCAAAATGAAAAAGTAAAATAAAAAATACCTCGATGTACAATAGAATTCCTGTGACAGTAATCTAATCATCATCATCAAGTAGTACCTTATGAGTTTTCTTCCCTTATAAACATATGTCAATTATTTATACCTAATGCACTAGCAATTTGTCTGGCAAATTTTCTAGCATGCCTTTCTCGAAGTTTTCCGTGTGAAATGATATAATCAAGCAGCTGGCCACCATCCACATACTCCATGAATTGATAATACTTTTCATTTACGAGGACCATTTCTTCTAGCTTGGCTATATACGGGTGATCGAGCAACAACATAATACTGGCCTCTCTGATAATTCTTATTTCTCGGCTTTTTTCTGATTTTTTTTCTCTCTTGCCACTGTTTTTGGACTGCTTCTCGGGTTGAATTACTTTGCGAGATATAATTTTTACTGCCAACTACAAGAAAAGCAAGTACATATTACTCGACTGAAAAAAACCATTAAATACTAGTGATTTCCTTCTTACTTTTTCATTTGTTTCGGTATTCGTGGCTAGTTTTACTTTACCTGTTGAACCACTTCCTAAAGTTTTTGAAATACAATATTTTCCAATTCTCCATTGGCGCTGACTTGGCTTTCTTCTCTGAATGGATCCATGTCTGTCAGATGTATTTTCTTTTGGTATTCTATCCTCTGTTACCACACTCATCAAGTGCTATTTACTATTTTTTAATTTTGCTTTTGATTTTCTAAAAGAAAAAAAAACGAAAAGAAAAAGAGAGGAGATAAAGAAAGAATGACAATAATAAAAAGATGAGGAATTAGACAATGACGCATCAGAAGTGTCAGTTGATCTTCCATGATCATATTTGAAAAGGAGATTTAAAACAATGGATAAAAGGTAGTCCTTATTCTCAAGCAGAATTACAGATAAAATAAACTTTACACATATACTTTCGAAAAGAATTACTCGAAAAATAATTTTAGAAAGTATTTAAACTGAAGCTAGTATAGATATAAACCAAAAATTTAGTAGTAAAAAAATGGCAATAAAGTCATATGAGAGGGAGTTGAAGTATATTGTCTTACATTATGTACAACTTTGTCATCATATTTTCTTTTATAACGATTCTTTTCGCATGAATATCATGCTTTGTCTTTTAATATAAAAGAGCAGCACCACTGATGATACCATTCATTAAAGTAAACGAGTCGTCATTTTGTAGGCCCAAGGAATTTATTGTCGAAAATACGTTACCTCAACATCCCTCCCTTTAGTAACCCCAACATATTTTTATATACTTGTTCATCTTGGCTTGAAACTTAAAACATATCCTATAACGAGAAAATCAATTCAATAACGCTTGTGGAAGTGACATTATTGGGCTAATTTAATGAATTAGAATCAAAGCTCTGAATATGGGTCAATAGATCCAAATTAAAGGATGGATCAAGCAATTTAACGAAAAACTGTGTCGAAGCGGCGTCCTAATCAATCCTTCATTTTGCTAAATATTTTTGTAGGCAAACTTCTCTATACATGCCGTTGCTTGGATTGTACTCGTCAATAGAGTCAAGCTTATGGTTTCAGAGACAAGCATGTCGGCTCATATTTATTCCACAAAGTTTCCTATTATATTAAAATGTTTGACCAAAGGTATAACCTGTAATTTATTTATTAGTTTCGACCCAAACTTATTTCTAAAAGCCATAGAGTGGTTCTCTGTGAGTGCCATTTCATTCTTTTAGCACAGTGAAATATTGCCTCCAGCTCTAAAACCCATGCGAATAATTTATTCTTTCAAGTAACAAGAAATAAGCATTAATTATTGTTACTATTTTTATTACATCTCGAAACGATGTCTTCATTGGTGGAGGTTGTGCTGTGTTTGTATATGTCCCTGTAACGGCCGTCCAGAGTAATCGCTTGCTAATGACGTTTGGCTTTGATTCGCTGCATAATTTCCATCACTAGTAGGCGAAGAGTAATATGTCTGGCTAATGTAACTGTCTCGATTGTTATATTGCTGTACTGTGCTAGGTTTATAACTGGACTTTGCAGGACTTATACGATAATTATAGTTGGCCGCGCCAATAATTTGCGATGAGCGATATGGATGCTGGCTATTATACAGTGACTCACTATCGGTTGTTTCGAAAGCAGAGGTAAAGACAAATACCTGGCCTCTAATAGTGCACTTGATCTTAATTTCAGTTAATCCAAAAAACATTTGGATTGTAAGTGATACTTTATCTCCAGCTAGTACACCATCTAGCCTTGGCATTCGGATAGGAAAATGACCAACTTTTTGTATTGCTGGGTCAGAGATATAACGAGGTGGAGCACCATCTCCATCATATGCGTATAAATCTAAATAAATAAGTTTACTATCATTCTCCCGTTATGTATCATGATGTTTACCTGAATCGGTATTATTTGGATAGCTAATAATAAACGTTTTTGAAATACATTCATCTACCTTTACCCTTTGACCCTTACGCACATAGACACTAAACCTGTGGCGACAATAATTTCTATTGTCTACTCCTAAAACTTTATAATCTGGTGGGTCCAGTTCATTCTGGAACAACATTCTTGTTTCCACGCCATACGTTCGTCTTGAGACATGTTCTGTAACAATACGAGGGTTTAGGCCAAAATAGACAGCGCCTCGAACAACGGCCAACTCCCCTCTTGGTGGTACTCCAATCATACCAACCCTATGGGTAAAAGTGTCTTCAATACGTTTAAATAAATAATTTGACTGGCCAAAACCACCAATCAGGAAAATGGCCTCCAAGTTGGGCGATTGCTCTAACTGATTTTCTATCAGGTCCAACACTTGTGATACAACAGGCTCAAAAACGTGAAATCCAAGCTCATATGCTGGTAATAGTAATATACCGTTCTCTAAACCGATTGATTTGTCTGTGATACCACCAAAGCCCATGGAAGCCGGCAAAGTTAAATAGTGGTCATCCACGCCATCGAATTCGGGCTATAATAATTATATATACTGTTATTATGTAGAAGCTGGTATTCTCTTATGATAAATACCATAACTTACCTTTATTTTATTTATAAATATATCCATGATAAGATCCATAGATTGAGGATTAATGGGACCAATATGAGCAAATTTTCGAGTTATGTACTCCTTCATTCTAACGTCTAAAAATCCAGAACCACAACTCGCACCATGTCCATTTGTCGCTTCTTTCAATGTACGACTACGTTTTTGTCAATTTTGGTAAGCTTCCGATCATACCAACATACTTGTTGTTGATGACTTTACCTTCCTCCATATTTTTTATCAATTTCAAATACAATCAGATCAACTGTACCACCACCTGCATCACATATCATAAACCTTTGACCATGAGCCAAATTGAACTGTTCAGACTTTTTCTCACAATATAATGCCGCTGCTTCAGGCTCGGATATAAGTGATAAACGCTCTGCTGGATCTGTTCTTAAAACGATTCCTGCTCTTATGGCGGCTTCTCTCATTACTGCCTTTGCTCTATCTGACCACATGGCAGGTACAGTTAAGCACTATAATATATTTATTGATAAATAGTTGTAAACTTGCTTTTAATTCTTCAGTTTTTTTTTCTTACGTAACGGAATTTACTTTGATCAAAATTTCCAGTAAAGTTCTTTGCCATTTCCAAACACACATGATTATGAAAATAATAAAGGTATTCTGCTATAACATCAATGATATTCAAGCCATTTGGTAGCACTTCATTCTCCAACCTTTCATCAAGATATAATTTAAATTTTGATAGCAAAAGTAAATCAGCACTGTTAGGTTTTAGAGCAGCCCTTTTTGCGCCGTATCCCCAATCAATAATATTTATCGATCCCTTTTGATATAATGATAATGTAGGGGTCTTTCTTAATTGGTACATAGTGGGTACATGAATTTGTTAATACGCTTAGACATCCATGTATTTATCGTATTTATTATTCTTACCTTTGGGTAAATACTATTCGTCTGTTTGGGCCTATATAAATACAAATAAATTATTTAATTGAAATGATAATAAAAAAAATGCAAACCATTTCACAATGTCAATGACTTCTTCATTTTGGGCAAATGCATAACAGCACCCAGAAAAGGTTGTTCCTAACATGATGAGCTCACGTTAATATATTTGTTTAATGAAACTAGTATCAAAAAAAGAAAAATCACTTACCAAAGTCTATCCCAACGATAACAGGATAATCGTCTGGGTTGAATATTGGACCATACGACATCTCAATATAATTAAAAGAAGAAGAGAAAGAGAGGATATGCGGAGAAATAAAACGTCAAAAACCTGTGTTTGATATTTGACACATCGATATAATGCAACCAGCGGTATGTTCCACAAAGACCCATCCAACAGTCTTGCGCATCACTTTTTAATTCCTCAGTCTTGTTTCAGAAGGGATAAAAGTACCAATGTCTAGCCAATTATCATGGTGTGTTGTATTTTATTACCTGCATTATTTTAAATGAATGCAAACTGCTTTTTTTTTAAAAAAAAAAGCACCCTTCTACAATGCACCTTGGTCTACAGAAGCTACACTTAAACCAAAACAGTGCACAGCTTTTCTTTCTCTTTCTCTTTCTCTTTCTCTTTTCTTAAAATTAATATAAAATAAAAAATACAATGGCACTGCTATTGTTAGTTATCCAATCCGGTCAAAACATTTGGTGGTGGCGCCCATTTTTGTGTGTTGGAGTGCAGTGAACTAAATTCCGAAGATATCGGCCAACTTTTTCTATAAATATGAATCGCATTTGAAATAAACAAAATGTCTCTCTTTTCGTTTATTTTTAATTCATTTTAGATACTTTTGCTCTATTAAATAAGTATTAAGCTTCAAGAGGGTAAACGATCGATGTAAAGTAATATACCAAAGATGAACTGTATAAAAAAAATGGGTTTTTATTTTAATGAAAAAGAAACGTATTAAATGGTATAATTTAGTTTTTGGTATTTTTCTCATTCATGAAATCTGTGATCAAATTGTTTAGCTTTCAACACTTAATGGTTTTATTTTTACCAAACCTAAAATTGGAGTTTATATGATATAGCCATGTTCGCTCTTTGATAAAAAAAAATAGATTGCTTACATTTCACATATATCATATATAAAGAAAGATATTAACGAACTCAAGTAGCTGACCGAACGAATAAGGACAGATAATGCTCATAAAAATCATTTTTACAATGGTAGTGATTAATACAATCAAAAAAGGGAGCCATTTCCTTGGAGTACAAGTCAAACCGAGCTATATTTCACAGAGAAATTAGGTTTTGGACACAAAATATTTCCAAATATATTTAGCAAGAATCTAAAATGCATGACACAGTGAGTATATAAATGATTATAGTTGTTATTAATTGCTCTGCTAATATGAGTGTGGTAATGCTTTTTATCGTTATGATAGACAGGAACTAAAATGAAATGTGACTAAAAAAGATAGAAATAAATAAAGAGAGAGTATATCTCCATCCATGTAACATAAAATGAAGCTATATTGATTATCAAAGGAAACAAGCACCATTCCAAAATACCAGCTGTTTTTTTACAAGAGACTGTATAGAACTTCCAAAATATCTACTCGTTCAACACATGTTGAAGTTCTCGGATTTCAAAACCGAATGTTTTTTTTTCTAGTACTTTACATTTATGTTAATATGATGTTTATTATTTAGCATTTAACTTTACTTTTGAATTTACTTAAAGCAAATTTATTCTAAAATGACAAAGGCAAAAAAAAAAAGCGTGATTTACACTTGAGCCCCACATTTCCTTTTCTTTCCTTTTTTTTGTAATTATACAACAGCATATTTTTGATTTAGTATAAATATACGTTTAAAACGATTTAATTTTAGAACTTTAGTTTTTTATCTTCTTCTTCATCTCAGCTCTACATTTTTCTAATTTTTATACTTACTTTATTATTCAATACCATAAATTATACGTATTGATTTTATTATGGGAAATATACCTTCTCGACACCATAGTCTAGTTCATTCCGATCATGGTGCATCGAGGCGTTCAGGGTTAAGGAGAGAGAAGAAGTCAACTCATTCATACCCAAATTACTTTGAAATAGAATCTTTGGCACCAGACGTGCACAATACCAAAAAAATATATAATAGTGATTACAGAAAAGCTTCTTCTACAAACTCTCAAGATGCCCATAGAACATACAATCGATCCAATAGCAGTAGCAGTTTGAGTAGCTTAAAATCCCGCACAAGGGCCCATCATCAACATTCAGCTAACAACAATAGTGGCGTTATTTCACGAAACTACGACTATGGTACATGCTATTTTGAAATTGTGAATGGCCGAAGGTATATGATATGCGATGATTCCCATTTCTTTTTGCCTTGTGATGATGATGAATCGGATCGCCTTGTAATATCGGTAATTGTTTAATTAAGTCACTTTTTTTTGTCCTTCACACATTAAAAACGAAATTTTGAATTGCATTTTTAGCACTTTTTAATAAAGTACGCTTTCAGCGGAAACATTATGTCACCTGTTATTCAAAAACTACAAGCAGAATTAAAAAGCCAAGACGTTGACGATAATAAACCAAAGGTTCTTGACGTCGCATGTGGCCCTGGAATATGGTGTGTACTAACAGACATATGCTTGAATTTTTGTTTTTTTTTTCTAATTTTCGTACCTTCCTATACGACTACAGGGTACTTGAAATGGCAACCGAGTTCCCAAATACAGGTAATATAGAAAATAAAAGACGATCTGTCATTTTTAATGTACACCATGCCTTTATTCATTGACCGAATAACCATAGAATTCCATGGGGTCGATCTACGCAAAATGTATCCGACATCTATCAAGCCTTCGAATACTTTTTTCAAGAGACACAACTTTTTAGAGAGTTTGCCTTATTCAAATAATACGTTTGAATTCGTCCGCATGCGACTTATGCTGGCCTTTATAACAGAATCCCAACTCCTGTTGCTCTTATCCGAAATTCATCGTGTCTTGAAGCCAGGTGGGTATTTTGAACTATTAGATTCAGAATATTTAATTCATAAACCTGGACCAACTTCGGAGGAGATATTAAATAAAAATCGTAATGTGTATTATGCCAGATGATTGCTTTACTACACGCCAGTACTCACATGTATCTACTTGCTTTTATTCTAGTTAAAAATGTTTTGAATGAAAAAGGGATAGATTTAGTAGCAAGTCATCATTTATCTACTATGCTCATGACATGCCCAACAAACCAAGGTTTCATTGATGTTCAACAGCATCGTATTGCCATACCGATTGGATGGGGTGGAAAACTGGGAGATATTCATGCTCAAAATTTAGGTTCATTTTTAAAGTCCCTCCACCCAACCATTCGAGAGTATATTTGCCCTGGTCACCAAATCGAAGCCGTCGATGCATTGATTGATAACGCGATCAGAGAATGCAAAACATACAAATCCCATATGAACTGGTTTGTTTGTTACGGACAGAAACCCGCTGACTCCAGAACACTGCAGGTGATGCCCCAATTTATCAAAAAGTTTTCTTCATCTCCTGTCCTGGCCCCTACCTGTTCAGCTGAAGGTTTAAATGAAATACTTGAAAATTATGGCCCACTTAAAGCAAATGACTGGGAGTGCATAGATGATTTTATTGATGGCTACATTGATTGATTATTGCTTTTTTCTTTCTTTCTTTCCTCTGTACATACGTCCTATTTCGCCACTAACGAGTTGACATCAACTTTTCTCATCACATACACATATAAAATTAATTATTGAACAAATGTATTGATCTTGTTTATTTAAAGAGAAAAAATAATGATAATGATAAAGCAAACGTTGAAAAAAATAATAAGTTTTAAAAAATAGAATAATATATAAAAATAAAATGAAACCTTAATCGGCTCTTGTAAGAGCACGATGTGCTTCGGTTAGTTGAGTTTCGAGAGTGCGGATTCTTTCTTCAAGAGATTTATCTTTGGATTCCAAGTTAGATTTTTCTGATTCTAGTACAGCAATACGCGTTGTTAGTTGGTTATTCTCAGCCTCCAGCCCAGATACACGTTGCTCTAAAGATTCCATTTTAACCAATTTCTTCAATCTGGATCTGCGTGCCGCATCAGTATTTTTTTGTCTTTTGAACATGAGCTCTTCATTATCTTTGGCAGGATCATGGCGGCGCTTTGTAGGACGGGGGATGGGAGGTACTGGAGTACGAACCAGAGTAGAAGGGCGAGGAGCGATACGTGGTAGAGATACAAGCCCAGCATGCTGAGGCACCGTTGCTGTATCAGACGGACTAGTGGGATTGATGTCAGGAAAGAGAGAGATGGGAGGTGTGTGGTTGGCACTGCCATAGCTACTTTTGGGTGAGAAAGTTTGAGATCCAGCATCAGATAAAATGGTGTTGGGAGGACTAACCAAGCAGGTAGTAGCGGAATTAGATTCAGACGTATTAGTGAGATTGTTAGCGCTATTGTCGCAAACAAGCGATTTATTTTGCTTGGTATTAATGTCTTGGAGGAACTCGAAGGGATTAGATATAAGACCAGACCGACAAAGTTCGTCTGCAAGCCAGCTATCGATCGTAGCGGGGTTAAAATGGTCCAAACCAGGGAATTCTGAGGGGAAAGTATCCTGGCTTGGAGTGTAAGGGGTTTGACTAGAGGAACCGAGAGCAGCTCCTTTTGTTTCTTCAAGTTGTTGACTCATCATGTGTAATTGTTTTTTTAGGTTGTTCAAAGCTGGGGTTTAATTTTCTGGTGGTCTAAAATATGAATTTGATTTTTTACGAGCAGAATAAGTGGGAGATTCAGTAGTGTAGGAGAAAAATGGTTTTCTTGACATAGTGGGTTTGATAATGGGTTTGATATTTGACAGACACATGGATGATACTATTTGACAATTAGATAACACTTTATATTTCAAATGACAATGAGATATAAATTTGATAGGAAGACAGAGATAAAAAAAATTAAACGATAATAATAATGGCCAACATCTTGGGCAACTACAAAAATTCACAAAAGTATAGGGAAAAGGGGGTTTAAAAGGGTTTAAAAAAGTAAGAAGAAGTAACAGGAAGAGAATTAAAAAATGCACATTCAGATGAAAAACAGGAGATTTTTATATTCAGTGATCTTTGCACTACGATACTCCCCTATCTCAAACTGGAAGCTTCCTATTGGCTACTTCAATCAACTGCACATGATGACTCTAATGTTAAATTGATCTCCTCTTGAAACAAGGGCAGATCTACGCTTTGCAAAGTTGTTTTAGTGAGCATTTATTGGATAATCAAATTGCGTTTATTTCCTTTCTTGTCACTAACTTTTAATCAAAACAAAAACGAAAACGTCGCGCCATTATTAAAACTGTTTTTTCTTTCTTCATTTCTTCTTATTTTACAAATTGCAGATTTTTTGAATATATTTTTAAATTGTTCGTTTGGCTTTTATTTTTCGCGTACTCAAAAAGTTTTCATTTCTGTTTATGCCTTGAGAAAAAATTTTACAAATATTTAAAATGAAACATTTTCCCTTGATAAAAATCTCCGATTTATAAGCTGCACGTGAGCTTAAAAAAATAAGATTATTCTATTTTGGTGTTTTCACTCCTCAATTTGACAGTTTGTATGAGTTCGTCGTTATGCTGTCGTGTTTACGTACTGATTTACATCTAAAGATATTTTTAAAAAAAAACAATTTTTAAGGATACAATCTCTTGTTTCTAAATGAATTCAAGCTTTATACATGTTTTTCTATTCTGAGAATGAATGACGGTTATCTATCTTTATCCTTGCATGCCTCTGTGTAGCAAAGAAGCACCAGCAGCATTGTCATACATATGTTCATATCACAATAGCAGCAGTGTTTGTCAGGTTACTGTCGCGTATAAAAACAAAGATTTCAGATAGCGATTTATAGTTTTATTAACCAAAACTACTGTCTTTTAGTGTGATGATGGAGAGGTGGTAATCGGAATGTAACCAATACCAAAAGTACCCGAATGTACAACCTTACATGTTTTGAAGCTATTTTATAAAATATATTATCAAACTTTAGATATAAAACGCTCTTTTAAGGATACAGTTTGTTCTTCTACTTATTGAACTGTCAAAGACCAAACACAAATCATAATGATTTTTTTTAAAAAAAAAGAAAAAAAATCCCGCTAATACATCCTGAGCATGTGTTTCATTACGACTCAGTTATTTGTTGCGTGAGCTTTTTAACAGGAAACAATCTACTGTTATGATTTTCCAGTAAAGATCATAGGGTAAGCAAATGAAATATCATAAGCATGTTGTCACCATGGCTAAAAATATAAAAGGAATCGGCATCTTTTGGGTTGAATCCATTAAATTTTTGTGAAGTTTTCAAAAAAATAAAATAAAAGTAAATGGAAACCAATTTTGCACCATGTCAAAAAGTTAAATATAAGTGCTATATTTGCGCTAAAAGAGCCGTATGAGATAAGACTACTGTTTTTCTATTTTTAACACTTTAGAGCATCTGAGTTTGTGTGATGATAAGAACTCACATTCATCATAGCACCTTTATTAATTAACTTGTATCTGGCGATTCCAAAATCCAAAGTATAATATGCTTATATTCACTCTAAGTTAATTTCTGCTCCCAAAAAAAAAATACTTGTCACTTAATTGCTGCAAATAGACAGTATGTGATTCTCTATTGTATGCACATTTCACTTTTAAGCAAGATAAAACATATCTCATGCTTTTTATTTATAAAAATATACAAATGAAGGAGGAGCTAGGGAAAGTGATATGGATAGTGTTGCCATCAAACTAATAAACAGTTGACATGTGATATCTAGATTCTTCAAAATCTTTGATTTGCTGGGCGTGTAATCTGTGGTGACGAGCACCGTTAGAAAGTCTTTTCGCATATGCGCCTACAACATAAGCAAAATAGACCTATATTATTCAAGTA
Organism: Backusella tarrabulga; assembly: GCA_024139415.1. Lineage (NCBI taxonomy): Eukaryota > Fungi > Mucoromycota > Mucoromycetes > Mucorales > Backusellaceae > Backusella > Backusella tarrabulga. The sequence continues at coordinate 4,215 of VCJJ01000524.1, read as the reverse complement.
GTGTTTAGCGTTATAAATACATGAAATGATGAAGCTAGTATTTACCTGCAAAAATTGAACGACAAATATGACAACACCAAAAGCAATGGTAAAGGTCTTGGTCATTTCTTCGCAACTAGCTTCACTAGCCGAATGCTCGGTCAAAATACCAGGATATTTGACAGGCGAGTAGTACGAGCTAGAGGTGAGCTGAACTGATGTAATATCGCGTTGAGGGTTACCAATACCAACAAAGCCTACAACTCTGCAAGAATCAATGGTATGTTGGGAATAAGCTGACATGAACACGAGTGATACAATGTAAACTAGTGCGGATAAGAAACAGTTGATCCATACGATAATACTGAATGCTTTTGCGAACCGTCTAGATGCCTAAACATAATATAGTCAACATGTTGAACTTGATTACCATCATCGTATCTATGCTTACAAAAAGAGATCCAATAATTCCTGCCAAACCACCGATGCAAATGAATATTGCAAACAATAGACTGATATAGTACCAGGCTATTGATTTCTGTCCTGAATAAAATACAATGGCTATGATAAAAAAGGATAAAATGTTACACAAAAATAATTATGATAAACACCGCATTTTATTTCTTTACAGTTAACACCAATAAAACCAGTAGCGGTATAGAACAGGTAGAGGCCCTAATTCAATGATTTAATTGAATTGATACTTTTAATAAAAGTGCAAAACACACGCTGGTGTATACATATATCAAGGCCTTACAAAAAACCAAATGGCAATGATGAAAGTTCCCAATCTTAAGGGAATGAAGCAACAGCACTTTTCTAATCCCAAGCCCATGTTATTTAAGCGAAATGAGTACAACTAGAGAATGAATGGAAAGGGTTTATAGATATAATAAAAAAAAATGAAAAAGAGAAGGAAAGGAGTACTACAGAAAAGAAGGAAGAAAAGTGAAAAGAGGGAGAGAAACGAGGTAGAAAGTACAGTGCTAAAAATAAGTTGTCTCCTAAAATAAAATGGTAATAAATTGACTACATTGATACATTTGTCTTTCAAGTGTGCACTTTTTATTATATGTGTAAAGCACATTATGATTTGTACAAAATTTATGAGTTTAATATATTTCGTATCACTTTTGTCTGCTTGTTTTCTGAGTTTACATTTTAATATAAAATAAATGCGCCTCTCTTTTCACCATTCAACAACTGAAGAGAGGAGCAGGAAATATATGCTCACATACACATAAATGAAACTTGTTCAACTATACCTACTGTTTTTCTTTCAAGCATTTGTATAATAGGGTAAGGTAGTCTTTCAAGAGCCTTTTTTTATCATTTACAAATTATATCGTATCAATGATGCTATTTTTTCAAAAATAAAATTAAGCAAATTGATATTTATACGATTGATACTTACAATAATGATAATTTATTATCATTCAGTTTATTCATCACATATATTATAATAGCTGATATATATTTTTTTAGTTGGGCATAGTAAACAAAGCAACCTTTCACGATCGATGTTATAACCAATATGAGAACAGGTAAAAGATGAGAATGCTCTTTAAAATACATATGATATTTCATTTAGGGTATATCATCAGCACTATATTTATATAGATATACTATACAGGTGGAAAATACAGATTTAGTCATCGGTTCTTGATAATTCATGAATAACTTTTCCAGAGGAGACCTGAGTCCAACCGCTTTCTTCCATTAGTAGCTCCTCTGACACGACTTGTTGGCCGACAAGCATTTCCTATTAATGAATTAAATTAAACGACCGATTGGTTAATGGAAATAAAAGGTAATATTTACATTTGTATAAAGCATCAATTCAAACACTTTTCGTCATTGATGGCGTGCCTCCCACCGTCTTGGTATCCTTGCTTCTCGCACCTTAATGAAGTTCCAGTGGTCTTCATCAGCGACTCCAGTTGTCAGCATGGTAAATTTGTCACTCGTGTAAAGAAAACTTAAAACCTTTCTTTTCTTGTACATTTATAAGTACCTTTCGAGATATTATTGGAAGGGATACACTTCCTTCCGCCGTGAATACATTTGAATCCGCCACTACCGAGTTTGTTATGGCTATTGTATTATTCGCCTGACAATCTCCTTGAAAGACAGCTTGCTTTATCTCTTTTAAGTCGCTATCAGTATACTACAATATCAAGTTAATACATGCACATAATATGCCTTCTATTTCTACTTTGCCCCTTCTGTTTTCAATGATTACACGTAAATTAATAATTCGCGATCCATTTTGGCTTTAATTGATAAGGAGTTCAAGCTGTTTTTGTAGTCGTTATAATGAGACTTAAGGCGACGGAGAGTACTGTCTTTAATCAGCACTAAGAAAGTATATCGGTACATGCACTACACTTTTCACTACAAATTAAATTAAAGTGACATCGTTCAAAAAAGAATAAAGGTATAGCATGAACATAATATTGTTCTTACCTTTTTCAAAGTTCCAAAACGATGTAAACATCAATATAGTAGACTCCACTATTTTCCTTCCTTTCATGAAGCTATTTTCATTGCTGTAACAAATAAAAGAGCTGCACCATGAAGAATGATGATTAGCTATTGATAATAATTAAGAATAAAGTAAGTATAACCATGAGTGTGCATTACCAAAGATAACTTACCATATTTTGAGATAACTGATATCACTTTTACTGGGAGTAAAGAGGTACGTTTTTTGTAGATCATAGTGTGAGAGAAAGAAAGGGAAAGAAAAAGAGAGATAAATAAATAAAAAAATGTTCTCTGTCTTTTATTATTTATCCTGCACAACCAAAATGAGCCACATAATCTTTGATAAATAACAATGAAACCATCGTTCTCTCCTTACTATTAATGAACAGTTACCTCATTTGTAAATGGCAACAACATATTCTATCAGAAGTATGCTCGTTTTATATAAATCAATGACCCAGTATTATGATCATTTGAAGCTTAAGTATGTGATTGACAACATGCTCTATAGGAAGTATGCTCATTTTCTATCAATCAGTGACGCAATATTATGATCCTTTGAAGCTTAAGTATGTGATTGACAACATCCTAGTTTATCATTATTATTATTATTTATAGTGAAAGCAGGTATATAACAAGTACACAGTGAATGATAAAACCACAATCCTTCTTGAATGAAATAAAAAGTGCATATAAGCAAATTTGGGCTTAGATATTACATTGACATCACTCCAATTTAATTTGTCGTGAAGAGTGTAGTGTATATAACGATATCCTTTTGGTTAGTGTAAATAATAAAAATTTTACCTTTCAATTGGAAAGACAAACCGAAAAAAGCAGTTTCATAAATATTCTTATTTTTGAATTTCTCTGATTTTATTATTATCATTTATTTTTTTCCCCTTTTTTTTATCTTTAAACATCAAAACAAATAAAATATTGGCTCTGACTGTCTTTTTTTATGGCAGCTTTTGCGCTCCTTTTTTTTTAACGACGCCTCTAAGACCTTTTTAAAAATAGTATCCTCTATGCTTACGCTATATCATATAGATCTTTTGCGTCTATAACCACATTGTTATTAATAACAAACAAATAAAATCGTTGTCCTGTGTAATATTAAATAATCCATTATGTCTATCATTATCTATATCCTTATGAATTATTGTATCTGTCCATCTCCATGATAATAAAAATGCTATCGAGAAATACCCATCCACCCTGTTTTTTTTGTCCATAATGTTAGTGCTGTTTTTGGTTATCTTGGTTTACCTGTTTAATTGAATTGTGCAAATACTTTCTGGGTTGACCTAAACTTGACGACAGATTATCGACAGTTTACGTCCAAACTTGACTGCAACCATCCAAAAATGTTTACTTTCCAACATGACCGATATGTTTTCAGTTTTCAGTTTACTGTAACTATCAACATTTTTACACGATTACCTTCAAAGTCCAACTGGCAATCGACTGGCACTGTTATATTTTTCGACGTGCATACGTTGCAAAACTGTACTTTCTTGCCCAGGTGTCTTATCGTTATTAATAGTAGTGGCTCACCTTTTCGTTGTTGGTAGTAATATTCTTCATGGTACTCTCATGATGTTTGTTTACTTGTTCTTGATGTTGTTCTTTAAATACCAAAAGTCGAAATTTTTTGCTCTTGATTTCTTCGAGTACAATCCAGAAAGTATCTACCTCATTCGTTCGAAGTATCTTTTTGTTTTTTTTTTTGGCGTTTTGATCTCCGCC
>VCJJ01000523.1:5264-18780 GCA_024139415.1 Backusella tarrabulga | reverse complement strand
ATATATATATATATATATATATAGTGGGAAGGAGACAATTACATATTGTCCCAGCAAACCGCACGTTATTTGTTAAAAACGTACCGTCAAGTCGTTGCAGGCAAAGCAGAGCCATCCGAATACAACCTGACCATATCGTACCTCACCCTTTATCTAAGCAACCCTCAATTAAAATGCCCAGTAACCACCGCAACACCATCCGACCTGACCAACAGTGAGGTGATTCTCTCCGCCTTCGGATTCCGTGCTGCATATCTTATATCCCAAGCCGCCAAAGAAATTGACATGAATGGACGTTCCTGGAACTCGATGCTTGTAGAGATCTACCGTATCTCCAAAGCGCATTGTCAATATGTTCTAGTGCGTAATTTTATTGTCGCACTGCAACAAGATGTTGGGGATCAAAAGTTAACCAAATCCGAACGTGCCGTGTTATCCAAGGTTGCATGCCTGTTTGCCCTTCACACGATGGAGAAGGAGCTTGGGGACTTTTTAACGTCTGGCTATCTCAACGCTGAACAGAGTTCCATCCTGAAGCAACAGGTGATATTGCTGCTAGAACAGATTCGGCCCGAAGCAGTTGCGCTGGTTGATGCATTTGCGCTACCGGACTACTACCTCCACTCTGCCCTGGGAAGATATGATGGTCGGGTGTACGAGACCATGACGGAGATGGCGGAAAATGAACCACTCAACCAAACATTGGTAGTGGACGGATACGAGGATTGTATTCGACCCCTTATCAAAGCTTCTGGTTCAAAATTGTAGAATCAACTTGTTGCATAATTTTTTTTTTGTTTTTATTTTGTTGGTGTGAGAGTGTCACATGCATGAAGGAGACTCTTCTTCACACACCCAAACATGCCTTTTTTTTTAAATATATTACATTCTTTTTTATATTATTTTTTCACTCTCTTTTTATTTTATATTTTTTCTTTACTTCTTACAATAAACTTAAGTTATTATGTCTGGTCCACTCATTTCAGATTTGATGCTTCCTGAACTTGAGCGTCAATTATTAGAAGATCCTGAGCTTTGGCCTAATGTCAAAGGACTCTTCATCATTACAGTAGCCAAAAGAAGAAAGCCAGCAGCAGTTTGGTACCTCTTGCTACAAGGTAAAAATAAGCAGGATCATATTATTATACGCGCGTAATTGAACATACCGTGTGTATATAATGTAGGTACTGATAACCAACCTGTCATTACCTCTGATGAAAAAAAGGCTCGTGCTGCTGCCAAAGTCAAAGTAAAGATTGTAAAGATCCAAATTGAAGATAGCGATCTTCTCAATTTTATCACCGGAGGGTAAAAAACGTTTAGAATATAAGAAAAAGGGTTATTTTTAGATAATAATCATGCTTGTTATAGATTGACTGGTGTGAAGGCTTACATGGCTGGTCGTATTAAAGTAAGAGGCGATCTTTTATTGGCGCAGAAATTGGAAGAAGTGTTTGAAAAAGCAGGTGGAAGAGACGTAAGTTTATTGATGCTCCATTATAAATGATTTGCTTTTAACAACATTTTTTTATAAAAGCGTGCGCTTGAATTCATCAAAAAGAATGAAAAACTGTTGGTCAGTCAAAAATCCAGCAAGTTTTAAATCACCCAAAATGTGAAGCTGTGTTTTAATAATAAAAAATAAAAATATATGCCCTTGGTGATATTTTTCCAACTTCTTTTCTTCTTTTCTTCTTTTGTTTTCTTATTTTTTAATATTAAACATTATGGGTCTTAATATCAACTCCCCACTTCCTTCTAGTCTTGCTTGTAAGTTTTAAATATGCTATGCTCTTATTATTTACTTATATATGTTGTTGTCCAGCTGAGTGTCGAAAATCCGCCAAGATTTTAAATAGTTTTGTTGGTAACAAAATATTGGCATAAAAGAAACACAAAGTTCTTGTGTTCCTAAAGTGTTTTGGATAGATGCGGGTAGTGGTCTTGATGTCATTATTCCACCAAACATCTTGGCAGACGCAAAGGGCTTGGCCATCTTTACCGTTTTAAAGGCTGGTTTTTTGTTTTCTGGTCGTGCAGGCTCTGGATTAGTGGTTGCTCGGTAAGTTTAAATGGAAGGGCCAAAAAGGATAAACTAAAATAATAGACCCTTTTCCCTTTTAGTTTACCCGATGGCAGTAAGTTTAGCAACAAAGTTTATTCTTGTGTGTCATCATAATACTAAATAAACAATAACAAAAAATAGCTTGGTCTGCGCCTTCGGCCATTATGACAGGCGGTATGGGTTTTGGTGGTCAAGTTGGTAAAATAAAAAATACATGCATTCTCTTGTTGTCATCGGCATTTTAAAAATGGTTTGATATAATAGGTGCTGAGCTGACGGATTTCGTCATGGTACTCAACACTACAGCTGCTGTAAAAACATTCATGTCTCACGGCTCTATAACATTAGGTGGTAACATTTCAGGTAAATAATATATAGATTTGATAGAGGGAGGGTATATAGGATCATATATATCGAGGAATATTGAAATGAAACGCTGCTCAACTTTATAGTGGCTGCTGGACCTGTTGGCAGAAATGCAGAAGCCTCGGGAACAGCTTCGATAAAGAACGTTGCAGCCGTTTACTCATATAGTAAAACCCGGGGACTGTTTGCTGGTGTCTCTTTGGAGGGCTCCGTGATTATAGAGAGATTTGATGCTAATGCAAAGATGTATGGTGGTAAGGTCAAGGCACGTGATCTTCTTAATGGCACCATCCCTCCACCACCCTCTGCAGATCCACTCTATCGAGCTCTCGAGATGCGCTTCCAGCAAAACCATCCTGGTGGAACATTTGGCCACGGTGATCACTATACCTCTAGTGGGGATAGATTTGATCGCTTTGATAATTATGATAGAGGAGCATATAGCAGTGATCATCATTCTGGGGACTATCGTACTAGTAATAATGACAATCGACGCCAGAGTGATTCATATAGCACCAATCAGCCCATGTCATTCAGCCGTGGCGCAGTTCATGGCATGGCTAAAACAGGCAGTGGAGGAGGAACCGACTATTATGGAGGACGATCTCGAGAAAATAGCCTTGGTAATTGGAGAAACGACAGTACATTAGATTATGAGCTACCTCGACAGATCACATCAGCAGCGCCAAATACCAGATCCGAATCATCAAGAGCAGTTGTCGTATCAAACAGCAATAATACCAGTCTGTCTCGTGACATGCAAAAGGCACGTGCCCTCTTCAACTTTAAAGGCGAGCAGGATGGTGATTTACCTTTCACCAAAGGTGATGTGATTTGTATTGTTAAAAAAACAAACACGACAAATGATTGGTGGACAGGAGTGTTGAATGGAAAACAAGGCATTGTAAGTTATGCAGATTCTTTTTTCTTTTATGACGGATGTTTATGCTTACTTTTCTCTCAAGTTTCCTGCTAACTTTGTAGAATTAATTTAAAAACAAGCGTTTATTGTTATTTTTTATTATTTTTTATTATTTTTCACACCTTACTTGTAAAACTGTACTTTTCTACTTCCGAGTCATGATCCTTTTTTTTTATAAAAAGAGAAGAAAAAAAACTTGACTCCTTAAAATATATTTCTTTTTTTCTTTTTCTTTTTCTTTCTACTTTTCTTTATTCCTGTAAATAAAAAGATAAAAAATATATAAAAAAATATGAGCTCTGATAGCGAAGACTTTATGGTAAACCAAGCTTCTTTAACTCTTTTTGTCAAGTTCATCCTTCTTACATTGTCATTCATCATATTCTTTTAGTGCGATTCTGATCTTGCCAGTTCATTAAGTGGTTAGGTAAACTTTTTATTATTTTTGACAATATTTATAAAAACCCAGAAATTGACACGAATTTATCTTTTAGTTATGGCTCCGTTATGTGTTGATACCAAAATACTAACACACACTTTCATCCAGAAACCGATAGTATCGTATTCGATGATGAACAAGACTATGGAGACGTAGGCGATGAGGATTATTCTGGAGGTGCAGACAAGACGGCCTATGAAGTCGAATACAAAGTCTTGAGCAACAGTGAGCTCCAAGAAAAACAAAACTACGAAATCAATCAAGTATCTTCCATTTTAGGTAAACAAAACAACACAAGCATCATGGAAAAGTTAAATGACAACATTTTTTTTCTTTTAGGTTTGGATGGATCCATTGTATCGAGTTTATTACGCTATTTTCGCTGGAACAAGGAGAAACTACTTGAAAGCTATATGGATGCACCTGAACGTGTCATGAAACAGACGGGTATTCCTATCGCCGCTGCGGCAGTCGATCCCACCCAGTTTATCAAGGCAAAGGACATTGCGTACAACTTTATGTGTGATATCTGCTGCGACGACGACGCCGAGCTCGAAACGGTGGGTCTCTCGTTATGCGGTCATCGCTTCTGCCGAGACTGCTATACCTATTATGTGTCACAAAAGATTCAGGAGGAGGGCGAGAGTCGACGTATTCAATGTCCGCAACCCAACTGCGCCATTGTTGTCGATGAAAGAACCGTAAAAATGCTGGTCAATGAGGAGACCATGGTCAAATACCTTGATTTGCTCAATCGTACCTTTGTCGATGATAATGACTTGCTAAAGTGGTGCCCTGCTCCAGATTGTGAGTATGCCGTCGAGTGCAATGTCCCGCAGTCTTCTTTGACTACCATCGTTCCCACCGTTGAGTGTGCCTGCTCCAGCCGCTTCTGTTTTGGATGTGGACTTTATGACCATCAGGTAAATAAAGTGACATATATATATAAAGGAGAGCTGTTTAGTTAATGCGCACATATATATAGCCTTGTGTTTGTGGATTGATCAAAAGATGGTTACAAAAATGTAAAGACGATTCCGAAACCGCAAATTGGATTTCTGCTCACACAAAGGAGTGTCCAAAGTGCAAGTCTACCATCGAGAAAAATGGCGGTTGTAACCATATGACGTGTAGAAAGTGCAGGCATGAATTCTGTTGGGTGTGCATGGGTAATTACAATGTACAAAAAGTGCAACGAGGGGCTATATATTCTAATATATATCTCAATAGGCCCTTGGTCTGAGCATGGAAGTGCATGGTATTCATGTAATAGATATAGCGAGACTCATGGTTGGGACAACACTGATCAAAGATCTCAATCAAGAGCCATGCTGGAAAGATATCTCCATGTAAGTTGCATGTCTCAATTCCATTACATGTATATTTAACCCATAGCATAATAGTACTATAACCGATTTGCCAATCATGAACAATCTGCAAGGTTGGATCAAGAACTATACCAAAAGACCGAAAAGAAGATGGAGGACATGCAGCAAAACAGTGATCTATCCTGGATTGAAGTCCAATTCCTTAAAAAGGCAGTTGATGTAACCGTGCAATGCAGAACTACATTGAAATGGACCTATGCCTTTGCTTTTTATCTTGACAAGTCAAACCATACTGAATTGTTTGAGGATAACCAACGTGACTTGGAAATGGCTACTGAGCAACTGTCAGAGCTATTGGAAAAGAGAATAGAACCCGAATCCATTACAGAGCTAAGACAGGTAGTTTTAGATAAATCGGTTTACGTCAAGTCGAGAAGAGAAATTCTGTTGGAAGATACTGCAAAGGGACTTCAGGAGAACCGTTGGTCTTTCAAAGTTTAAGAAAGATAATGTTTATGATGATGATTTTATATTTTGTATTTAAGCCTATATTCCCCCGTTTTATCCATTCACTACATTATCTTTCTCTCACTCTTGCTAAATACAACATTATCATTGTATATAATAGTCCCCGGCTTATTATTATGTTACTTGTTTATCAATTCACAAAAAAAAGAAAAAAATACAATAAAACAAGCAAGATAATTTATCATAATAGTACAGCGATTCGAGTAAAAAATCTTGATAGTTTTTCTCCTTAGTTCCAAGTAGGTCATCATAGCTGGTTATTGTATTTATGTTGATGATTGTCTTTCGGTTTGGAAACTTTGTTTGACAGGCTTTTACCGATTCACTTGGAAGTTCTACCAACTGACTTCCTGGTGTTGATTCAGCCATGTTGAGAATACCATTTGAAAAAAACAAGGCTACTCATATAGCGCCCTCGACTCATTAGAAGCTAAACTTCTGTGTTCTATATAGATATGAACAAGCTCACATTTCTTTTCCTTTCACCCTGTTCTACTTTTGACTCAATTACTGATAGGGTCTGCTTTTTAAGCACTCTTGTGAACTTGTTCAATTTGTTTTTACCGTGAGAAGTGTAAAATAGTTGAAAGAGAGCGATGCAAATGATTAAGTTAGGTTCGGACTTTGACGTTACTTTCGGTCATGATAAATTTCAATACTTTTGGCCACACTCAAAACCTTTTTATTAGCCAATCAATAAAGACAACATTCTACCTTTTCAGACACAACGCTATTTCAATTTTTTTTTGTTCTCTTCTTATTGTTAAAAAATGGCACTTTTTAGAAAACGGTATCAGCAAGTATTTTCAAATAGTCAACTTTATAAAGCCAGACAAATAAGCACAGGTAAACTTTCGCCAGCAACAACAAACCAACAAAAAAGCTCATCACAGGCCCAGAAATAGATCATATCAGCTTATATCTTCCTCACCCGATTCACCAACACAAATACTATGTGCACTTTAAGAGCAAAGTGAAACACAAGCACTATTCTTACATTGTTTGTCATGACTATCGACTTTTGGAAGCAATCAAGGCAGATCTTTGTCGTGAAAAGCTTGCTCTGCTGGCAGCGAGTTGTTTACCTGAAAAGCAATGGACCAACAATGATCTTGCCATTTATATTAAAGTTGAACCAAAAGAGGCTCTTTCAACAGCGTTTGTGCTTGACTTTGCATGGTAAATACACATACATAGCATATATAAATGTATTAATACATGTTGAAAAAAGGTGCCGTCGTATGTGGAGTTTAGCATCAAAAGCACACGTAATTGCAGTGACAGGAGTGTATTTCTCAGTGCTTGGAGGAGCCTTTTGTTCATTAGGAAAGGCCAATTCCAGATATGTAAAGTATATACAGCAACAAATGTCTGCAATATATTAATCCAGAATGTTACAGGCTCTTAAAGCAGGTGCACTGGCTATCCAACAAATCAGACTGGCACAGCGCTTAAAGGACCCCATATTGGAGTGCAAATGTTGGCTCTATTTTGCAGAGGATTTGATTCAACTTGGGAATATTAAAAAAGCCAATAAAGTGATCAAAAGTCAAGCCAAGTTTATTGAAACTATTCAGGATCCTATTGTAAGTTTCTTGAGGAATGCAAGTTGAAATGATGCTAACTTTTTATAAAGTTGACAAGTATGCTTGTGTCTGTCTTGGGAAAGCGGGATACGGCAGCCAATTTAATACCATAACTTTTCAACAATAACGCCACCAATAAAACTTGTAAAGAAGACAAAGGAGACAAGAATCATGGTCGCCAACCATGCAATGCCCGATTGAGCAGAGCTTAACCGTCTAGGTGCTATTTCAGAAGGATTATTTATCGCTAATAATGGAAGTCCATCATTATTCTATTTTGGTTTTAATAAAGGGCGTTTGCATATAAACACTAGCTTGAAGTTACTTGTTTTTCTTCTTCCTCTAATTGCGAATTCATTTTAAACGAGTGAAACAAACTTTTTTTTTTTTAATGGAAAAAAGAAATATTTATTTTTATAAAAATGGTTTTACATAATACAGCATTTATCATGCGATGCCTCTCGCGGGTTATAAATCGTCGTTCTTCTCTTGCTCTTTGTATCCTCTTCTGCTGTTGTTGCTTCAGCAGGTTGAGGATGGTAATACATTGGATTTGGGTGTCCAAAAGGTAAAGGCTGTGCAAATTGCTGCATCATCTGCTGGGGAAAGAGTGTTTGTTGGGGATACATTTGAGGCATCGCATACATGACGGGCGTTTGAGGTGCCGCCATGACGGGTGTTTGAGGTGTTGTCATGACTGGAGTACTGGCTACTTGATAACTAGTCGATGCCACGTAGTTATTCTGTGCTGTTGATGTCGAATTGCTACCGCTTACTTTATTCTTTCTTTTGGGTGTTTTGAATGCCATGGGCCGTGCGGCTCTCCTTGATTTAATGGAGGAGACCACCTTCTTGTCTTTTTTGGAAATGCTGCCACTTTGAATTGGTTCCTCTTCGTCGTTAGTGTTGCTGGGTGCTCTATTACCCTTCCACCAACCCTTTTTACGGCTCTCGCGTGGTCTCCAAAAACTTGGTGTATGGTCCATGAATACTCTAGGCTGCTGTGTATAACTGTCATCTTGTAAAACATCTTGCGCCCTAGGTGTGGCAGGTTTCTTTCGTCTAATCAAAGTATCACGAAGACTTTTTCTTGCTACAAGAGGCTTTGGATCAGCTTGACTGGTGTTATTTGTATGACTGATGTTTTGCAAATTGTGCTTGTCTTGTTGATTTCTCGATCTTCTTCTCTCTACTTGCTCTTCTTGTTCGGATTCATTATTATCATCATCATCATCAGTCTCCGATGCCTCATAAATAATCTTCTTGATGATTCTCTTCTTTTTTCTTGTCTTTGTTGTTGTTGCTTCTTGTGAAGGTGATGGTGAAGACGGGACCTGTTTTCTAACCACGCCCATTGTCTTGGGTGTTGGGCTTTGCACAGACTTACGAGCGACGATAGGTGACTGTGGCTGTTCCTCGATAGAAGGAGATTTCGAATGAACGGGCACTGAATGAAGTCCCGATGGTTGCTGCCATTGATTCCCAAACATGTTTGGCTCTGAATATCTTGCATTTTGAAAGACACTATCTAATAAATTGTCTGTATATTGTTCGTAGAGTTGCCTTTGATTCATAATATATCTTTGTTTTTTATAATTTGATAACACACAAGAAAAAGAAAAAAAGGAGTACTTTTTGTATTTTTGTAGCGCTTTTATTCTACCATTAGAATATAATTACTTTAAATGTGATGTAGTGTAAACAATGAAAAAAAATCTCACTGCTGTTAAAAACAATTTCCAAAAATGGTTATTTCATGTGAGACGTTCTTTTCCTTTATTACCATTTCTTAACTTCTTATTTTTATTATTCTTTTATATAAAATAATTAAAATAAAGACAAATGTATTTGCCTTTTAATATAATTGTTTATTAATCAGTTTAAATTCTTGGCTTGCTGCACTCCAGAGGAATAAGAAAAAAAAAACTATTTGGGTTCAGCATGATCGTCATAAAAGTAATTTAAATCTAAGGAGTGACCTCTGTTTCTAAATTTAGGAACAATAACATATATTGCTGGATTGAACAGGTGGGCTTCATGCTCTCTTATCACTTTCTCGGGACGTCTGTAGAGTCTAGTGACGTTTTCCTTGGTTCGACGGCAGCTTAATCGACGATGCACCATTTCTCACTGGATTTGATTATTCAAAATTCAAAATTAAAATAAGAGAGAAAAGAAAACTGAAAACATGGAAGAAAGGCATGATCTTTTATAAGGTTATAATGTTGTCATTACGTTCATTATAATGGGGCCGTAAGAGTATCCTTTGAACAATTTTTTTCCATTCCTTCTTTTTCTGGGTCATCGTCCCTTTGAGAGTAGAGAACTATTTGGGAAAAACTGACTTTAGCTTTACAACATTTTTTAAAATAAAGAGCCGGTTGCTTATATTTATAAAAGCTGAAATTATATCTCGTATACGTAAAGCTAATTTGATTTTTATATTGGATAAATCAAGGTGGGTTGCTCATTTAACAGTGCTGCAAATTGACTTGAGACAATGGTATCCAAAATATCAAAGATAACTCATTGTCATTTATACCTTTTTCTTAAACATCGAGATCTTTATTAAGCTTCAATGAGCCTCAATCTCAAATGAATACCATTGCTTTGCTTATTTTATATAGGCTAAAAATTCAGGTGTAAAGCCAATATACGGTAAAATTATTCAAGTCCTTCATTTTATTAAACTAAAAAATAACACCACTTTTTAACACGTGGGATTGAAAATCAATAGATATTTTAACTGCGATAAATGTTGTTCAACCAAAGAGCAATATGTATCATTCAGCAACCGCAAATCTCTATTAAAAATGACATTCCGCCTTTCCTATTTTATATAGCCATGTAGTCGTTATATTTCCCTAATTGTATATAAGGATATGCTATGGCAATCATATAAAGTTACATCGATTTTATTGAACCACCTATATTAGTGTCAATGCTCAAAACATATAAAGAATTACATCTCCAAAAATAAAGGGAACGCATATTTTGATATGTATTTATATATGTTTTTATTGTTATTAATTTTGATGATATTGCTTGGAGTAATAATTAAAAAAGCAATTTAAATGAATAGAAAAAAACAGATTAAAAGACGTAGGGAATAAAGATGTAAGGGACACGTTCACAGTATCTATCCCAATCCTTACCGTACTTTTTGGCACAACGTTCCATATCTCTGGAGACACGGTGAGTGAGAACACAGACAAAGAAGCAGAAGTAAAAGTAAGGGAGGAAGGAGCCGGTACCGGAAATCAAACCCCAGGAGAGGGATTGAACCAAATCAGCAGTGTAATGAGGCTTACGGACAACACCCCACCATCCAGAAGTAAGCAAGAGGTTACCGTGTTCAGTCTTGATGTAGGAAGGGTTCTTGATGTGACCCCAGGGAAGTTGAGGGAATGCATTACGGGTAATGAAGGAGCCATTTTGTTCCATACGGAAACGGTTCTTCTGGGAATTTCCGGTATCGAAAACGTAGTAGGCACACAAGAGAGTGACGAACAAACCAACGGTGTAGAACCAAGAGTGTTGGATCATCTGACCAGTGGACAATTCATACTTCATAAGATAAATGCTGGAGTAGCAGTAGGTGAAAGGAACACCGGCCATATTCCAGAAAATAAGCATGAAACCTATTTAATCACACTATTAGAAATTTCCCGCCTCATTTTTTTTTTCATTTCATTTGTAACACATTACCATCCTTTTCGTAGAACATATCCCAAGAGGTAGGAATACATTCCTCACCCTTTTGGCAAGCATTTGTATACAAGAAATGAGCAAGAACCATAAAGGCAACAGGGCCAGAAACGAAACCGTGCATTTCATATTGCTTGAGAGCGCAAGAAACAGAGAGGAAGGTAAGAACGGGCCAGGGGACACGGCACTCAGCCCACATCTTGAGATCAACATGGCCAATACGAGGGTTCACGGCAACACCCATGAAGAAATCATAGAAAAAGTTACCTGACATTCTGTGAGAGAGGCCCTGAAGGTAGGAAGCAGCATTGACAAGTGTAGTCATGGTGAAACCCCAAATAATAGCGGTGGTCATGATGCTGCCAAAGTTTTCAATGATCAAAGTCAAACGGAAAATACCGGTGATGTGAAGGGCAGCAGCAGTGGCAAGAGTAAGATACCAAGATGACAAACCGTTACAGAGGTAGTCAAGCTAGAGATAATTTACAAAGTTTAGCAAATGATACCCCTCACAACCTCTCTCTCTCTCTCTTTTGCTTTATTCTTTTCCCCCTCTCTCTTCTCCTTTTAGCATAACTAGAATATATTGATTTATCAACTTACTCTCTTACCTCCCATAGAAGGAAGGGGTAAACCTTGAAGGACGGGTCCAGGCATGGTGTAAGCGAGAATGAAAGAAAACAAAACATAACCCATATAAATTTTGAAGGCAATCATGGTAGGAGCGGCGCCCTCAACTACCTTTGCAATAATCTCCTCAGTGACGAATTGTAAAAGACCTTCCTTGGTGTAAGAGGTGGGGAGGAAGATCTTTCCTTGGTGATGTTCCAAACAAACCCAGAAATAGTACATCAATGAAGGGAAACCCAACATCATGGCACATACACCAATGGGTCCACCAAACTCGTATACAATCTCGTTATCCAATTTTTCATCCAACTTTGTCACCTTATTTTTGAAAAGAGGTACGCCATTGGCGTTGACTCTGGGGTTTCCGTCAGCTCCCACTTCCTTCACAGTCATTATGTGTCGTTAGGAAAAAATAAAAAACAGTGAAAAAGAGATGGATTAAAAAGAAAAGAAGAAAAAAAATAATTATATATCAACTACTTTTTGCGCGGGGAAATCGAATCAAGTTCCGCCCGGATCAATATAAGAACCGCAAGACTGAGTTACACAGGTGTACAATGATGAATGGCTATCACCGCAATGGAGACGCTCAAATATGTTGACAAAAATCTTTGGAATAGCCTAAATTTAAATTCTGAGCTATCCATGTGTATTTTAAGAAAATTCTATGTATTGGAATACGTTGTAATGGCTTATTTTGTGGCAAAAGCGCGTCCGGCATCATTGGCAGAGCATAAACGGTGGCCAGGACAGCCCCTCTCGCACTATCGGCATCTGAAAACATATATATATAGTAAAAAGGTTCAAATGTCCATATGTGCGCATTTTTTTAATTGGAGCTACACTAGATTTGTAAATAGTTCGTCTGGTGTTGACCCAAGGGTAGAAAAGAGGTTTAGGTTTTTAAAATCGTCAACGGAAAGCTCAAATATAGGCATGCATGTAGAAAAAAAAACGAACAGAAAAAAAAATTACATTTAATCGTTAGCGGTGGCTTTTTCATTCTGTTTTGTTCTTTCTCAAAAAAAACACGAGATTTCTTAACACCATTAATAATCTACTCGATTTATTTTTTTTCTTTCCCCGCAGCTTTCATTGTTTGTTTCACTGATAAAACTTGGTTTATACATACAATGCATTCAAAATTCTGCTACCATTTAAGGTACATCAATCGTTTACCAAAAAGAAAACAATTGCATAAAATACCTCAGTTTGTAAATGTAATCGTGGTACCTGGGCCTCATACATTGATAAGGACTGGAGAAGTGAATGCACTCTAACATTAGTCTACACTATTTTTCCATTTTTGTAATGTTAAAAATCCATTGACCAAATCGCATGGGACGTTAGCAGCCTGAGGCTGTTCTAATGCAACCTTTTGTCTTTGTAGATAAAATAAATACTAAATGACACGTCACTGAGAGATGGAATGTATGATAAATTATAAAAAAAATAAAATTCTCATATCTCTCTTTTGGAGAACCAAATCTGTTTAAAATGGTACATGTTCAAGAACAAACAACCAGGTGGTCCAGAGAATCGTGGCTGTGAGTACGTAAAACGGTGCTGGCTATTTTTCCCACACGGTTTTGTTAATGAATTCTCTCTCTTGATCACAAAGACATTCATTTGTATGATATCATTGGCTAAATGTGCCTGAATCTCTACATGTTGTGTCAGTGTTTATTTTCTAATTTTAATTTCTTCTTGCAATCTAAAAATATTCTCAATTAACCAACAAATGACTTTTTTTTTTCAGATAAGATAATTAGGCATGAATACGATTTAAAAAAGATATGCTATACTGTGTTATTCAAAAAAATGAGAAAAACCAGGGGAATAATTGAGAAAAGAGAAATATATCATGTATAAAGAGTATATTTCAGACAGTGAGCAGACAAAGGGATAAGTAGCCATGTAGCAAGGTCCATAAAGTCATATTGT
>VCJJ01000522.1:63183-74700 GCA_024139415.1 Backusella tarrabulga | reverse complement strand
ATCTTTTATATAGGAATCTATAGTAACTATACTTTAAATAGTTGGTGCTCACTACAAACCTCAACTATTTAAAGTATAGTTACTATAGAATAAGCTTGGGCCTAATTGGATGAATAGTTTCATTTTGAAGAATTATTTATATGCGATGGTTGAAAAAAAAACTTTTTTTGTTTATATCAATATATCTCTTCTTCTTCAAAAACAATTCCATTCGCTAGCATTAAAAACTATTATATAATAAATCTTGGGGTTTCTATAAATGATTCTGATCACAGGATTATTTTTGATGTATAAATATATATTTTTTTTTTAGAAAAAAAAACCATTCTATATTCTTTCTTAAACATTTTAGATTATATAGATGATCCATATTATTACACTTATATTTTATTATGGGGTATATGATTGTTTGTCTTGGTATATGGCTTCTTTTTTCTACATTCTTCCATCGCTATTCTAAAAAAAGAAGCAAGTTTCTTATCAGAATTATCAGGTACCACATTTATGAATATCGACTTTGTTGCTAAAAAAAGAAAGGGAGGACTGCAAAAACCTGTAAAGAAATTTCTTTGAATACGATGTATTTTTTAACCCATCAATGGCTGTTATGGTTTATCTACAATTATTCTTATTTTACCTCTCTTTTTTTTGGCAACATTTTTATTTACTTATATTTATTTTCTTGATATCTAGTGGGTGATAACATTTGGATATCAAAGTTGAACTATTACTGCACTCTAATAGCTTTTTTTTTAAACCTGATATCAATTTCTTTAATTCAAAAATCATGTAGCGTATCTGATCTTCGAATATTAACATACAATGAACTAAATCTTAGAATAAATGAAGTGTTCTCTAACAAGAGAATCCTCACATAGAGAATCTCTACATGTTCTTGGTTGATGTAACGTGAAGGATATGATTATGCATGCACTACGATATATAACCTTTTGACATCAGCTGTTCCAGCAATACAATTTTATTCTGACAGTCTTGAATTATCATTGGTTTTGAAAAAAAAACATTGTCTTCTCAATAGCTGCAATACATTTTCGAAGTTATCTCATTCTATTTTATAGATTTGCAATTTTTAAAAATGTGCTTGGTTTTCAAATCACCTACACTCGATCCTTCAAAAATAACTGATTACAAATTTATTTTTGCAATAGAATTAATGCACTGTGTGAGTATCGTGTAACATATGCGTGAGTTAAGATGCGTTAGAACCATCAAGTTGAGCTGTATGGGGACACGCATAAAAATAGATATCCCCATTTCTCATACTATTTCTGGCGTGTGTTATAGACTGGTTTTGATGAGTGTCTTGGCCAACCGTTATAGGTGTACAAAGAAAAAGTTAAACTTTTTTTTTTTCGTTCCTCTTCTTTCATATACGAAAAAGATAATTAAAAAAAAACACCTCAAGTTTTCTTAAACAGAGTTATAGAAGGACGGCTAAAACTTCCTAATCATGGTCCGTGTATAGCTTCGAGATGGAACTAATGAAAGTTCATGTTTCAATCTGATAAATATCTTTTCCCAGGGGATATTACGTCAATAATTTCCCGAATACATATATATATAGAACGCGTTTTTTTTTTATTTTTTTTTATTTCACTGTTTTTCCTTTTCTCAAACAAAATCAATTCATAAAATGGTAAGTGTCTGCTCACATTATATTATGGTTTTAAATAACTAAAAGGTTATATCATAAAGGTTGCTGTCGGTGATACTATCCCAGACGTTACTCTCAAGTACTCTCCCTATGATCCAAACAGAGATCCCAAATCCTGCGCCGTTCCTACTTCCTTGGATCTTCACAAAGATCTCAAGGGTAAGAAGGTGGTTATCTTCTCAATTCCGGGTTCATTCACTCCCGCCTGCTCAGAAACACATGCACCCGCTTTCATAAAGAACGCTGACGCTATCAAGGCCAAGGGCGTCTCCGAGATTATCTGTGTTTCTTCCAATGATGTATTTGTCCAGGATGCATTTGCCCAGCATCTTGGGGCCAAGGATAAGGTTATCTTTGCTTCAGATGGTGGATCTTCCTTCTACAGTGATATGGGTTTGACTTTTGACTTGACAAAAATGGGCTTGGGTATTCGTGGTAAGCGCTTCGCTATGATTGTAGATGATCTCAAGATCACCCATCTTGCCGTTGAGGAAGGAGGCGATGTCACTTGCTCTAGTGCTGAATCTGTTCTCCAAAACTTGTAAATATATCTACTTAAAAAAAAAAAAATAGTGATGGTCACTTTGTATCGAGAAAAATAAAGCATATTTTGTTTGTTTATTTTGTTTTCACTTTTTGGGTGAGTGGGATAATTAATGTGGGAGTTTACTCGAGTTTTACTTTTCTTGTCTTCCAAATCGACTGCTAGTATTATTAATGGATTGGATATTTTTTCGCTGCATGTTTTTCAAATATCTTGAAGAAGCCAACATGCGTTTTGTTCCACTGTTTGAATGGCTTAATGGGTATCTTGGCTTACAGTGTTTTTCTGGAACGTCTATAGAATTTATCTCATACTCTAATTTGGTATGGTGAGTATATATATATATATATATATATATATGAAACAAAAGTAAATAAATCACCTTGATTTCTAGAATCCAACGAATCTAAAGAAACGACTGAATGCTTATAGCTTTTCCTTCTACTTCCTGGTGTACCAGTAGTAGTAAATTGTGTACTATCAATGTCCGTGTCTTCGTCATCTCCATAATGATAATATTCTTCGTTTTCTTCCAAGTTATCTGGATCAGTCACCGCGGATACGCCTTCCTGCAAATGATCATTATAATGCTTTCGAATATCCAAACTTGCATCACCTAAACAGTTTGGGTGATGGCCAAATTGTTTTGGGCCACTTTTAATATGACCAAACCGCATCACTCTATTGGAACAACGCAAGAAGAGTTTTTCGGAAGATTTATCGTCAGTGAAGGATGAGCTGATTGAGCTGGGTGCAATCGACAGAAGAGACGAACGCGAAGATTCAAGCCGATCAGGCGAAAAATAAGTTTGTTTCGATGGCATGTTACTGCTTGCTTGTTCTTTCCAGTCCGAAAGACTTTTATGCATTCTATTTAGCGGGTTTCTACTCTTTTTACCACTACATTTGGAAGCCACTGTATCTAAGCTATAGGTCGAACGCTCCTCAAAAATATTGGTAGAAACAAAGGAAGATTTACGCGAGGCTTCTGTATCAGCAAAATAACTGTTTCGACGTGAATTCAAGTCGTCTGTGCTTTTGATAATGGAAGATGTTTCCATGTTTAGCGGTAAAAAGGATACAATGGGCGAACCAAGCTCCTCGCTTTGCTCCTTTTCTCTTTGGTTTTTCTGAAAATTTTCCTGCATGAATAAATGGCTTGGACTATTTAACGATTTTGAGGCTGAATAGTTTCCAGGTGGAGGATCTATTGAGATTGGGTGAACTAATGTGATTGGGAATTCTGCTACTGCTGTTGTTCTAAAAAGTATATATATATATATATTTCAAGTTCATGCACTTTATTTTTTTTAGGACGATTATTATTATTGTTACGTTTCAGGGCTTGATAATAAAACTTGAACGGAATAGGATACTTCAATTAATTTCTGATTGTTTATGGTTACTTGATCATTCTAATGGTATTTAAAATGAGTTAAATCCATCTTTGTCTTTTTTTTTTTATAAATCAATAACGTAACTTACTGGTGAGACTAGAGCAACAACTATGTCATCGTCTATTTCTCCATAAAGAGGTTTCCACCAATCCATTTTGGACAATGACACTTGGGCCACAACTTCGCAAGTTGAGGTCAAAGGTGCTGTGTTGCTCTCTACCATCTTGATATCGGAAAATGTATATTGCGTTCTTACCAATTCCAATTTGATATCACTAACCTAATTTTTCTTGTGGGTAACAGGCACATATATACGAGCCTTTGTTTTTTTTTAGAAAAAAAAATAATTACACTGTGGTTGCTTGAGGATTGTAATTTAAGAGTTAAATATATAGTTGCACCTGTCATCCAAATAGTCCGTTGTATTGAAGTGTCTACCGAAACACATGTATTAGATGAAAGTTGTCTCCATATCTGTATGGACTGAGATTGCTGACTGTAAAGATGTACATCAGCTAAAGACATCAAAGCACAATTAGGATATAAAACCACTGCGCGAGTGGCCGTGACATATTTGGAATAAGTTTCTTCGGCATTTTCGGAAACAGAATGTGTAATTTCACTATAAAAAGATAAAAAATGTAAATAATAAATACACAAACAATAAATAAAAATAAAAACCTTTCTAAATAGTATTTAACAGAGCCCTTTCTATCATGAAAAGTGCCGCCTAATTGGCTCTGAAGAGGAATAATAAAAGAAACATTCATTTTATTACCCGTCCAGAAAGTCGATAATGTATTCTTATCGATCAGAGTGTCGTGCGTATTTAAAAATTCATAGTTTTGAATGTTTTGAGAAGGATTATTTGGATCAGTAACAACTAAATGACTATTATTATCAGAAGAGAAGTGATATATCATTTTGATTTATATTTAGATCGATAGTATACCTTCAATACCAATTAAACGAATGCAAAGTGATTGAAATCCTTTAAGGATGTTATCTGACGTTTGAATTACAACAGATCCTGCGAGCTCACCACCTGCCACGACATACGGAGATTTCAAGAAAATGTCATTTCCTTTTTTGCATAACCAAGCTGGCCGTTCCTCTCTTCTTTCAGCACTTGCGCGATTGTGTTTTTTCAATGTAGAGTTACGTGTCAATCGTCTGAATAGATTACCTATTGTTTTTGTTTCCTGCTGCTGTTCCTGGTGTATGATTCTATTTCTGGTTGGAAGAGGTAACGGTATTGTTTGAAGTGTTGCATGCCAAAGTTTTGTGGTACATAGAGTGGCAGATGATATGGAGTTTTTAATATCTTTTTGTTTATTTGGATGGCTGGGGGATGTGGATGCACCTCTTGTTAAAGGCGGCATATGTGGATCCAGCATTTTTTATAAATCACAATGGTAAATAGATCACTTTTTGTTTTGTTTTTTGTTTTTACGGTTTTTAATAAATATAAATAAATAAATAAATAAAAACAATATGCAAAAAGAACAAAAGAAACAAAAAATGTAAAGGCAGGAAGAAAACAAAATAAAAAATATATTTATAAAAAGGAGCGTGTATAGAATGTAAGAAAAAAAATCCGAAGCTTTTAGTTTTTTTAATATTTATAATAAATGAAAGCCAAAAATGGTATTAGCAAGGCTCAACATATTTTATAAGGCTGACTTCTCCACATCATCGTCGGTGGGTAGCTCAATTGGCGCCTGTTGAGATTTTTTCAGGAACGCAAACGAAACCAGCGTTGTTTCAATAGCAAATACCGCAATGATGGCATATTTCAAACCATGGATTAAACCAAATAAAGCACAGCCAGCGGCATCATCTTGTTGTAAACAGAGCATCCCATCATCACGTACTAGATCTGTTGTCTTGGTATCAAACACAATGGAGAATGCCCAACTCAGTGCCAGACCGAGTGGCATTAAAAATTGACAGATCACCTCAACAAAAGGCGAGGCAGCTTCGGTTTGAACAGCGGCAAATGGACCAGTTGGACTCAGCAATATAAAAAGAGGACAGAAAATAGAAGCCTGAGCAGCCACCAATGTTGATATCAATCTGCGATCAGTAATTGACTGTATAATCCACAATTTACCATCCTCCTCATCGTCTGATGCATAATCGACACTAAGTGGGATTGAGTGTGAACTATAGAGACAGAGCGAGCCAATCACAATGATTACAGCCATAACAAGTGATGCAAGGCGTGTACAATAAAGTAAGGTGAGTATGCGAGACATTAGATGGTGTAGGAAAAAGGAAATAAAGAAAGAAGGAAAAGAAAGAGAAAAAAAAAGCAAGATAAAATGCATCGTTTTATAACATACCAAATTGGAAGGAATAGACAACATGCTCAGGTCAGGATCTAAACATATCCGGATGACCGTTCACTTCCAACGTCACGTCCCTTTTTCCCAAACTAAACAAGCTGTTTTATGGTATCGTAACTTAAATTTTCTCCCTTTGGTGTTCTCTCTTTTTCTTTTTTCTTCTTTTTTCTCTCTCTTTTTTTTTATTTCATTTTCGCTCTTTCTTTTAACTTGTATCAGTTCTAAGCATAATAGCTGTCCGTTTTTTTCTATCTTGCAACAGTTTTTATCAATAACAAGAAATATGAGTACAGAGACCCAGCAAAGACCATCGGCTTATTGGTGTCATATTTGCAGTGCAGAAGTCCCCATTTACATGGCTCCCGATCCAACCTGTCAGCATTGCAATGAGCAGTTTATCGAAGAGGTAAAGTGGGTTAAGCATTACATATATTATTACGTATACTTTTATTTTTTTTTCGTTTTCTTTCTATTATTATTCGACTCCTATTTTTTAATATCTATTTTAATATTGCATATAAAAAATAATAATAATAAAATAACAACAATATAAAATACAAAACACAATAGCTTCATGCAGATGACGATCCTCGAGAATTCCTAAATGACGGGGACAATAACGAGAGCCATCATGATCATCAGCACTTTTTCCGACCCGAAAGTGGAAGGCAGTATTTTACGTTTAGTTCAAGCACAAGAGAACACAGTCCCAGCGAGATAGAGGATGATGAGATATTCCGTTTCTTCTCGCCTCGGTTTTCTCGAAGCAGCAGCACCACCAACAACACCAGCAGAGGAAACAACGACGACGGCGACGAGGAAGGCGAGGAAGGCGAGGAGGAAGGAGAGAATAGACGAAGAAACATTAGTAGCAATGGTGAAAGGCTGCCTCCTAATCCTCAATTTGCTGACCTGCTACAGAACTTTATGGCAAATTTTGTGGGTGAAAATGTCGCAACCCGTGGTAGTGCAGAGCAGCCGTTTGTATACTTCAGTGGTCTAGATGACAACGGTGGTATCCGATCTCGAACCAACATTAGACCTCAAAGAACACCCGCCCCTTCTTCTGACAATGAACATGACGATAATACCCAAAACAATGACTCCAACGAGAATAGCAACAATGAACCAGAGGGAGGTAACCGACTCAACAGTCTAAACAGGTAAACAAAGAAATAAACAATAAACAAATAAAGCCGCTAAGAAGAGATTAGCTTTTTGCAATACATCACAGCTTTGACTGGTGGCTCGTTTGATGGTGGAATGGTGGGTAATCCAAATGACTATGTCTTTTCTCAGGGTGCACTTGATAATATTATCACACAGTTGATGGAGCAGACTTCGGGGTAAGCTCCTTTTTCCTCTTCTTTATTATTATTATTATTATTATTATTAGTATGGAAATAACTCATGTATGTTGATATTTAGTACTGCCCCTGCACCAGCTTCCGAACAAGTAATAGACTCGCTTAAACAAAGATCATTAACACAAGAGGAGGCTGGTAAGTAAACAAATGGTAGAATTATCAACTCGAGTTAAACCTTTTTCTTTATATAGTTCAAGAATCAGACTGTGCAGTGTGCAAGGATATATTTGAACCAGAAGAAGGGGTGACTGAACTTCCCTGTGAGCATATTTTTCATGATGATTGTATCAAGCCTTGGTTGAAGTTAAATGGCACTTGCCCAGTTTGGTAAGGCGTATTCTTCAGCATAGTTTATTTATATATATTGAACCTGTTATCATAGTCGTCATTCAGTGGTTCCTGAAGATAAAAAAGAAGATAAATCGACCAGTGAAGGCACTAACAACAGCAGTAATGCAAATGCACAACCAGCAAACCCCATGGCCTGGCTTATGGGAAATGCAATGGGGGGATTGGCTGCGGGTAGGCCAGAAGCAATGGCAGGCGGTTGGCCCTCTCACGCTTCATCGAGCTCACAAAGGAATAGACCTGGCAGCAATAATAACAACAGAAACAGTGGAAACAATCAAAATGATGATTCAATGGACATTGATTTAGATTAATCTGTATTATTATTTTTATTTTTTATATCATATGTGAACAAAGGCAAAATAATTTACACTGCAAATGGGGTGTATATATCGTTGGTGTATCATAAATACAAATACGGTACTACGGAGCATATATTATATTAGAGTTTTACATGATTAAACTCTTTCGTATATTTAAATGAGAGAAATAAACTATCATTATGTTAAATATATAAGTCTACGTTGACAGCTATCATTCAATGGAAATAAATTCAAATATACCAAATATTTAGTCATACACTTGTAAATAATAATATTGATGTGTGATCATTTGATAGTATCATAGCGATGATGATGTCTGATAATGACCATGTACATGTTGGTTCGTAAAACTGCAAGTGGTGATATAACAATGATCTATATCCATGTGCTTTGGAAAATGTATAATCTACATATACAGTGCAAACAATCCATCTTGACCATCGCCAAATATGTGACAGTATATTACTAGCCTTGAAAACGATACAAAGTTACATTAGCAATTTATTAGAAAAAAAGTGATACGAATGCCTCAATAAAATTAGTAATACAGCAGAGTAGTCAGTTGATGTGATATATATTCCTTCAAACATTCAATACACTGGATATAGGATTTTGTGTAATCGCAGCGGGGAAAATCCCAACTACAAATTGTTTCACCAATCCTCTGACTGTCAATGAGCTGTTTGTTCTCGATTTAAAATAATGGAAAAAAAACCTCCCCCCCACGTCTCTACATTCCACAGTACATTTGCTAAGAAGAAAATGTAAAATAGTCGCTAAAACAAGAAATATGGTCATATTTCGAGTATTTATTCTTGGTATAATCAAGCAACACCGTATTATTCCAGACTGTCATTGAATGAATAGGTTTAATTCACATAGTTATCGTTATGGGTGTTTTCTTTTTTCATTATACATATTCCTTATTATCTCGGAACCAATTGCTTGTTAGATCGGTTCTCAAAGATTGTATATATATAATAAAGACGAAAGTATAGTTTGTGATCGATTTACTTGCTACTTTTTGATTTTAAATTTTCTTATCACCGATTCAATACGTTGGATGACTAAATCGTACATACAATTTACATGTAAAAATAATTGGCTAAAATGATAGCTATTGAATCAAAGTATCATTTGACATTAGTGAAATGAAAGAGAAGAAACGGTCATTATTTTATTGATTCATCGAGCCAGTGTCATCTATTAATAATCAACTGTGTCTGCATGAATCATATCACAAAACACAGTCTGAACTTTAAAAAAAACTACCAAAAACGAAAAGGAGAGACGCGTTTTTTTTAACGCGTCACGACGGGCGGAATTATTTTTAGCGGATGGGAATCTGTCATTTAGTTTGATTCTTTTCTCTCTTTCTTCTCTATTTTTCCTTGTTCCGCAGTAATTATTTTATCATGGTCCAACTTCGTAAAGACAACAAAGTGGTAAAAAATACAGATACCAAGAAGTCTAAAAAAGTCACAGCAAAGAATATCAAGAATATTGTTCAGACCTTTGTTGCTGATGATCTTGATATCGAAAGTAGGTGTGTCATCATTAATCGTAGTAGTCGAAGCTAATCCATTTAATAAATAGCTGAAATGTTTATGCCTCAAACAGAATCCGAAAGAAAGTCATTCATCAACCCAAAGACCAAAAGACCCATCACTCCCTTTCAATATAGAGTTTATGATTATTGTGCTCAGATCCCAAAAGGCCATGTGACCTCCTACAAAGAGCTAAGTGACGCCCTTCATTCGGCACCTCGTGCAGTGGGTCAGGCACTCAAGTTGAACCCATTTGCTCCTTTGCCTGTGCCTTGTCATCGGGTCATTGCTGCAAATCGCAATATCGGTGGTTTTTCTGGTGGTTTTGGTGATTGTCAATTGGTCACAAACAAAAAGGCAAAGTTGATGAGAGAAGGCTGTGTGTTTGATAGCAATTATAACTTTATAAACAACGTTGATAAATCAACGACAATGTTTAATGAGTTTAAATGAAGTGAATAATAAAAACATAATGTATTTAATCTATTTTTTGTTCCTATTCTGATGCAGATAATGCTTGGATTTCATTCAAGCAACCATGACATTTGAATAATAATGTGCTTTCTAAACTATACTTGTTCTTTGCGTGAGGTCCAGCACCGACGTTGAATTGGTTTTTCTCACTGCTTTTAATCAGGCTCTGAACAATTTCCTTTGCCTGGTCATACTCCTTTTTGATGATCAACATGCGAGCCTTTTCGTAGCGGGCAAAGTAGTAGATGTAGTGGTCCAATTGGATCTTGTCTGCATTCGTCATGATAAAGTCGATGGATTCCTTGTGAAGCTTATTCCATTCCATCTGATCGCCATCCTTTACCTGTACAATCAAGAGTCGAAGCACCATTGTGCGCAAGTAGTGACAGAGACAAACATTATCGTAGTAGTTTAGCGCCTCCTGGTGTGTTGTTTCCTTTGTCAAACGATCGATTTCGGCTGAAAGGCGATCCAAATTATTGTGCAAAAGCTCGATTGACATGAAATCAAAAGCGCTAAAGGCATTCAAGGCCTCCAAATCAGGAAACAAGAGTCTATTGTTTTGACCAAGAAACTTTCTGGCTTTTCTTGCAATGAATTTCTCAAGGGGGATCGATTTACCAGCAATCTTTTGTTTAGACCCATTCACCTTTTGCATCATCTCAACTGCTTCCTTCATGTGTTTCTTTCGATCGTCCGAACCCTCGTTGTCTTGACTGGATGCCACTAAAAACAAAGAGATAGCCTGGAGATATGTATAAACTGCCTTTGACCAATTACTTTCCGCATAAAGTGTTGTGTAACAATCGGTGGCAGCTTGCCAATTCTGTTGCAATAAATTAATAAGTCCCAGCTCCCAGAAACACATGTGTTGTAATTGCTTCCAGTCCTTTTGTGTATCAATTGCCATTTGGTATTGGCCCTTTGCTTCCGATAATTGTCCCTTGGATTCCAATTGACGACCGGAAAAGTAGAGAAAGAAGACGCCTGTGGGGTAGAGCGTCAGGTTGTAAGCAAGAACTCTCTCTGCCAGTTCCTCGTTGACATCGGAGAGTGGAACCAGTTTTGACATGATGATATGGTACATTAGCAGAGCCATATCACAGAATTGACGGCGTAAACCCTCATCAGGGTCTTGAGTGGGTGGGAATTCTGATAAGGGCAATCCGCTATATTCCTCCCAACCACCTACCGATTCCAGCATCTCCATACCATAAGGTCTATCGTTTGTGAAGCCAATGAATTGGGCGACTTTAAGAACCGAGCTGGGGAGCAAAGAAATCATAATGTTAAACAAACCGATACCAAGCGCAACACCTGATGTAAAGTGATCATCCAATTCATAGGCTGACACATCCTTTCCCTCCAATGCTTCCGCTCTGACCTGCTCCATAAACTTCTGCAACAGCTTGTATGTGTTGTAGCTCTGTCTTACATGAAGACCCTCTCTTAAAAACGAAACAAAGCTCTCATCATGAATGATGGAAAGCAATG
>VCJJ01000522.1:42418-63173 GCA_024139415.1 Backusella tarrabulga | reverse complement strand
GTGTAAAAAAAAAAAAAAAAAAAGTATAAATAAATTAAGGAGAACTAAAATAGAAAGGGGTCCGAAAATAGCATTATACTTACAGCGTGTCTATGCAGTCTAGACATAGATTTAATATCGATCGTACTACCCTTTACCCATGAAGTAATGTTACCCAACCAGCTAGAGCCTTTTTGACGTAAACTATCGGTGATCTGAATGGTTTCCTTTAATGAATCAATGGCGCTTTCAATATCCGACTGCTGAAACGTCATCATACTCTTGAGGAAGAGAATGAACGAGTAGCCTATCGAATGGTACATGGTCTCGCGACGTTTTCCTTCAAGAATCTCTTGAGCCTCGGGGATACGAGAGCTTAAAAAGAGATCCATTGCCTTGCGTACTTGGAGAATGTCTTGATACAAGCTTTGCTCGGCCTCTTCATATTGTTTGTTGCTTAGTTGCGATACGGCCAAAGGCTTGTCTTCTTCGGATACGCTTTCACTTGACTTTGGCAACAAGGCTGTCATTGAATTGCCCATTTTACCAATGCTACGCAGTGACATTGAGATGCTGGCTGAGCTTTTTGCAGTCTTGTCAAGTCCATTAGGTCGATTTCTCGTCTTTGAAGACGTTGAAGATGACATGCTGGGAAAGGAAGGCATGAGGGAAAAATAATAGGTTTTAATAAAAAAGAGGGAAAAAAAAGGAAAGACGAAAGAGGAGAAAATAAAAAGGAAAGTGTACAAGTGCGCTGAAGGGGTCTGAAAGAGAATAAAAAACTTGCCAAGTAGAAAATAAATTAACTTTTTTTAATGTGCAACAAACTCGAGTTTTTGATTGTTCTTAAAACATAGTCCATCTTTTTTATTAACTATCCATTTGAATTTTACATGAATACCAATGGGTTCCATTTCTTGAAATACGTTCAGCGCTCAATGATGGAAAAAAAGAAAATACCTTTGATCATCTTAATCGATAAAAAAAACTTTTAAAAAAATCAAGGTTAAGAACAGAAAATAAGACCCAACAAACGAAAAAAACGGAAGGAATTACATGTGCCAGTCACTAGTTCTCTGTAAAACGGCTTCAAAAATCCCTTACAAGGAAGTTTGCCAACCTTTGGGTGCTTAATTCTCCTGGGAGATGTAAATACAACTTTCTTGATTGATACTTGTACTTTTTATTCAACACTTTGTAAACTCAATCATACTTGAAAGTCAAAATTAATTTAAAATTAATTAGACGCATAAGATACATACAGTGTGTAAAAGCAGTGACAATGATATGTGAATATAGTCCACTTGTCTATCCATTTTGTCAATCTTTTATATCCAAAGAGCGAATCTATAGCAGCCTGCGACAGGACTCCAATACACTAATTTAGAGAGATTATATGAAGTTTATATTCCGTAGGATAGAAACCTACATAAATGGTTCTCTCCTTTTTTAAAGTTTGTGTTGAACAATGAATAGCACATCACTTTTGTGATTTAAACAACTGTAGTACATGTGAGAAAATAGGGATTTAACCTTCAAAATTTATTTGTGGTAAAAATATCTGTTAGTTATTACATAAGGCCTTTAATGTGATCAAAGTCAAAATTTGATTTTAAGAATAGCGGTGAGTAGATAACAATATATTCCAATGCAACCGCTCACCTTTACATTGGCGCAAATAGGTTTATTGTTTTTGAGGCAGCGAAACGAATGTGACAGTAGCAAAAAAGTTGGAAATCCAGGAAAATGTTGCTGAGCTCATTGGAAAGAGACGCAGTGAATATTTTAAAAAAAAGGCACCGAGCAATATTAACAGCTTGGTTCATGTCTGAGAGCATGAATCCAGTATTTCAGTACAGCTATTTTAGTGTCATTTACAAACTGGTGAACATAAAGACATGAGAGAAAGCATGCCTTGCTTAATAACAGTTATATAGTTTTTGTGATTATGTATCAACGGCACTGGAAAAACTAATATGCATGTAATATGGGTAACAACTTTTTTTGGTAGTTATTATTGTTATTTTTACTTTTGGTCATTTGACCATGTTTAATTTAGCAGACCTTTCAGGTAGAATTTTGGTACCATCATGACATTGACGTTATAAGTGCAACTCTACTCTTACTTGGTTTATTATTGTTGTGCCTGACTTGGTTCATACAAGTATTTAGTCTGACAGTATTTAATCTGACACTGTCAAAGTGTTTATAGAGTCGCTGTTCACGTTCACTCCCCGATAGCGAAATAGATATACAGAAATTATGATATTACCATCATAACACCACATCAAAGAATGGCTGAGCTATCATTTAAACTACCATTAAAGGTATGGCTCGTAGCACTTGTTCAGATTTATTAGTGATCCCAAAACTCAGGGGTTTGTATGTATATTTTAAGGAGATGTTTTGTTTAGAAGTGACTTGTTTTCAGTCAAAAGTGATGTCTCCGGAATTCAATGTCCATTAAAGGCTATTTTTCGAAAAAGTATATATTAATAATAATAGTAATAATAATAGTAATAATAATCGCATTTTTGTTATTGATATTGATTAAGTAGGATTATCGTATTCACTTGTTAAATTTGAAATTGCGTTTCAAATCTGTCACTAATCAATAAAACAAGCAGGCTAATTTATCTGGATAAAGAAACACTTTTTTCTTTTTCATGTGGAGAAATCAGAAGACACGATAATCAAGCTTAGTAGATCAAGTCAAAGCCAAAGCATGATGATAAAATGAAATAAACAAAAGAGTAAACAAGAAGTGGCTAAGCAGTCTTGACTGGGTACGGAGATATTCTTATTTTTTTTAAAAAAAAAGCTTCTTTCGGTAAGTTGTTTTTGTGTTTCCAAAATGCACTTTTTATAGAACACATATTTTTTTTATTTCTTTTTTCTTCATTTTTGTAAACATTAAATAATAACACCATTACTGTTATTAATATTATTACTATTATTCTTTATATTTGTTATCAGTAATAGAAATACGCACAGAATGAGTTATAGACATTCAACAATGGTATTTGCTCTTCATGTTAACAATAATAGTCGTTTTATTAATACTTGATTTCAAATGAACTCTCATTAGGTCGATTCGTTGCCAAGCAACATAAAGACAAGTGGTAAAAACGACGAAGCATGGAAGACAAACAAAGTTCGGCCAAATAAGACTGAAGAGGGATGGAAAATGTCGAGCCGTTTAAGGCCAGCGCAACTAAGCGAGGATTACAAAAGACAGTCGGTTCCTACTCTTCCTTTGTCGGAGCATTCTGCTATGATGGCAGGCTGGACATCAAAACCCTTAAGCCAAGAACCATCTATACAACCTTATAACGTTGTTTTTCAACCGGAGCATCCAATGATATATCACCAGCCGCCACAACCCCAACATGGGCATTTTAATGGCGGCTATTTGCATGAACAAGTGTATCCCCCACAACCACAGCCACAACCACCACAAGAACAATATAATTTCATCTACTCTCAAGAAACATTCCAGGAGCCTTATAATGTTGTGTTTCACCCACCTGAGCACTTTACAGCGCCTTATCACAGTTCACCTGCATTGGATAATAGCAATTATACTCCTTATACTGATGAATATTCAGCTGAGTATCCACACACTAATGACTACCCATCACATGATTATATCCCCCCTCCTCCTCCGCTCCAGCAGCAACCATCATACCAAGAGCAGATTTACCAGCAGCAACAGCAGGAGCAGGAGCAGGAGCAGCAGGAGCCACCGCGAGAAGAAGAAAAGAAAAAGAATACTACAGACATAAAATCAGAAGGTAGAGAGACATGGTTAACATTTAATTTTAAAAGAAAAATATTAAAATCACATGTGGCTTCTCTTCAAAAAAGACAGAGTAGGCCGAATCACAGTGCAGTCAGTAAACTCAGATTATGTCGTTTGGATCAACATTCTACCAAATGACACTGGTCTCTTATTAGCAGAAAGAATACGCAACATTGCCACTATGCGAACAAAAAAGATTGTATCCATCACATCTCTTTCTGGGAGAAAGATACCCTTGGATAATCGTCCCATCTTTGGTAATTGGATGGATGTTTCTTCCTTTCAGGATGGCGAAAGATGGCAGGTCGAGTGGCGTGACAATGATCGTAGTGTTGTTGATCGTTTCATTTCAAAATTAGTTCAGGTAAGCACTTGTAGCAACTCATTTAGATTATGTCAACTAATAACAAAAATAAAGGGGCGATAAAAGTGAATCCCCTGTTCATGCAAGAAATGGCCTCACTGGTAGTCTAGTCTGAGTTTTGATATATATTTTATGTTATTAAAATACAGCTTTTTCAAAATATTCAACTTAAACATGAAGAGTGGAAAAAAGACATTTTATACACGTTGAAAAAAATTTAAGAGTTTGGATGTGATATCATATGAAATGCTACGAGGAAGTAGGAGAAATTAGGACCGACGCGTTTACATTTAGTTTACTTTTTCGCTGTGTATCACTTTAATGTATGAAATTTCAAGCGGATATTTCCGTTACATTTACTTGTCACGTGTAAAGAATAAGATGCCCGGAGGGTGGGTAGCTCGTTCTTTTTCAAATTCATGGAAGAGTTAATCGTTAACAAGGATGGTTAATATTATTACCATCAGTTTTAAGAGCTATAGCTAAATAAGTCTCTATGCATAAACATACATAATGGGTTTGGACAATTAAGTTATAGTCTCCAAGCCAATAGTGGTGCTAATGATATCAACAATACCAGTGATAGATGTTGATGGTATTTATTGAAAGAGAGAAAGAAACAAAAAGGAAAAAGATATATGTTTCGCTTGGTATCTGATTTAAGTTGTCGGGGCTATTTTGTTGGGGTGGCAAAGTGGCGTCCCATTTTCTGATATGATCAGTTATCACTGAACTAAGTTGATTTCAGTTGATAAGATCAGCCCTTTGAATTTTTTTTCCCAGAATGATATTTGAATATGCAATTATCATTTACTATTATTAAGGTATTTTCGTCCATCCTATACAGCTTTTTAAATAAGAATCATTTCAAACGTCATTATACCATGCAGACAGAAGTTTTAGAAGTAAAGTGACACGTTTAATTTGAGTCCCACCCATGTTTTGATTTTGTAGTAGATCCACGTGTCGAATGATCTTCAGATAGATCTAAATTATTCTGAACTCTTTTTATAACGCCTGTTAGAGGTCTCGCCTATCACCTTTGGTGTCAAAATAGGCACCAACTGAAATAATGTACTGTATTTGAAGTAGATGACTCATTCCTCTCTTTTCTACCGTTGTAAAGGTATTGGCTTCTGCATGAAAGTACCAAATTGGTAGCATCAATAAGCAAGCAGGCTTTATTTTAGTGGGAAAACAACAAAGTATACCATGTTGTGTGTTAAAATTTATATCTTCTCTTTTATGTAAATATAATAGTTTTTTACAAGTATTACTTTATCAAAGTGTATAAACCATTCTAGTGAATTTTTCGTTGCCAATTTTAATGCATTTTTCCCGCCATGCATGTTTGTTTATTTTGTATTTTCTATTCGATATATATATATAGCAAAACAAAGAGAAACGAGAGAAAAAGAGTGTAAAAAATACAAAAAAACGTTACACGTCATGCATATAACAGAGGGTTAGCAAGAACGCTGACAAACAAAAAAATAGTAATACCGGAGTAAGAAAGCAAATCGTGTGAATCCATCAAATATCATTAGCCAATGGATGATGGTTGATTGGAGGGTTTCAGTACACTATGGATAGGACTGAGCTTTATTTTTATTGGCTAGAATCTAAAAGTGTTTTCCGCTCATGATTTTTTTTGTCTAATATTGAAACAACAGTGCTTACGAGGGAGATCGGATTTCGCTAAAAAAATTTGCGAGTCATATTATTTTTGGTGTCCCCCAAAAGATATATAAAGACGCACTTTGGAGCGACCCGGTTCTTGCTTTTCTTTTTCTCTTTATAACTTCATTAGCATACTCATAACCCATATATCATGTCTTTGTCCAACAAGCTCTCCATTCGCGACGTCGATCTTAAGGGTAAGCGCGTCCTTATCCGGTAAATATACATTCAAGATATTTTTAGTTTGGGGGGAAAAAAAGAGTAAAGGAGGAGGATGAAAATGTTGGCTTATGGTTGTGGTGGCAATATGCAATTCATAATGTAAATTAACCAAAAACGATTTTCTTTTTTTTTGCGTATATAAAGTGTCGACTTCAACGTCCCCTTGAAGGATGGTGAAATCACCAACAACAACCGTATTGTTCAGGCTCTTCCTACCGTCGAGTATGCTCTTCAACAAGGTGCTGCTGCCGTTATCTTGATGTCTCACTTGGGTCGTCCCAATGGTGAGGCCGTCGCCAAGTACTCTCTTAAGCCTGTTGCCGCTGAAGTTGAGAAGCTCTTGGGTAAGCCCGTTGAATTCCTCAACGACTGTGTTGGTGCTCAGGTTGAGCAGGCCTGCCAAGCCGCCACTGGTGGTAAGGTCATCCTTTTGGAGAATCTCCGTTACCACATAGAAGAAGAGGGTTCTGCCAAGAACGCTGACGGTAAGAAGGTCAAGGCTGATGCCGAGGCCGTCAAGAAGTTCCGCGATTCTTTGACCGCTCTCGCTGATGTTTATGTTAACGATGCTTTCGGTACCGCTCACCGTGCCCACTCTTCCATGGTTGGTGTCAATCTTCCCCAGCGCGCTGCTGGTTTCCTTATGCAAAAGGAACTCGAATACTTTGCCAAGGCTCTCGAGAACCCTCAACGTCCTTTCCTTGCTATCCTCGGTGGTGCCAAGGTCTCTGATAAGATCCAATTGATCGAAAACATGCTTGATAAGGTCAACTCTTTGATCATCTGTGGTGGTATGGCTTTCACTTTCAAGAAGGCTCTTAACAACGTTAACGTAAGTATATCACCATTTTTTCTTCTTTCAGTTTGAGAACCCAAAAATATCATGTCTCGGGACATGGGTTTCACTTGTAAATTTATCATTTGAGTACCGAAAACTTACGTAAATTTATTTTATAGATTGGTACTTCTCTCTTCGATGAGGCTGGTTCCCAGTTGGTTAATAACCTTGTCAAGAAGGCTGCTGAGAAGAACGTCAAGCTCGTTTTCCCTGTTGATTTCACCACCGCTGACAAGTTCGCTCCTGATGCTAAGACCGGTTATGCTACTGATGCCACTGGTATCCCTGACGAATGGATGGGTCTTGACTGTGGAGAAGAATCCCAGAAGCTCTTCCGTGAGGAAGTCTTGAACTCCAAGACCATCGTCTGGAACGGTCCCGCTGGTGTCTTTGAATTCGATGCTTTCGCCAACGGTACCAAGTCTCTCCTTGCTGCTGTTATTGATGCCACCAAGGGAGGTGCTACTACCATCATTGGTGGTGGTGATACCGCTACTGCTGCCCTCAAGTGGGATGCCGGAGACAAGGTTTCTCACATCTCCACTGGTGGTGGTGCCTCTCTTGAGCTTCTCGAGGGTAAGGAACTTCCTGGTGTCACTGCTCTCTCCAGCAAGAACTAAACTAAATCATTAATGAATCGTTTCTGATAACAAACATTTATTTGCATGTATCATTCTTTTTTTTTATTATTTCTCTTTTACCACTGAAAAAATCAGTTCAATAAAATATTCTCATTTTGTATAAATTTTTGTGTTTCGTTCTTTTTCGTGCCCCACGAGTTACTCAGACCTCGCGTGAATCTCGGGAAACTACGATATATTACCATATGTCCTTTTAAAAAGGAAGGAAATAGTGGGGGGATTACTCTGACTTATTTTTAAGCATCAGTGCTAAACCGTGATTGCCAATGGATACTTTATTATAAATCCTCATTTTAGTGCCATGATGTCTATCATTATCCCTTTGATATGGATGGTTACTCATACAATTTTATGATTGATTTGGCTACTTTACCAGACCGCAAGAGAATGGCTCTTTTACTTATCTGTTTACGATTGACCTCGGTACTATTAAACTATAAATGCAAAACTTTTTTAGACATGGTAATGCTACTCACTTGGGTCATAGTAGAGATTACTTGTACAAATATGCTTTTTACTTGACTCAATGTCAATCTGCCTTATTTGGTTTATTACTAAGATTAGAAATATAATACCATTCAACTTGATAGTAAATTACACTTATAAATGGATGTGGTATTATCTGGAATGTATGTACGTTGTTTTATTTTATTTCTAACCTGCAAAGCCTCCAATTAGTTTTAGCATCACTGACTGAATACAACCTGTCTGATCAGAGACTTGATTGGCCTAATCCAAAAGAAGAAAACCACTCAAAACGTCATAATTTTTTTTTCTAAGTCACATTTTAACGTGTTTTTTTCTTTTTTTTTTTCTTTCACTTTCTTTCATTTCAAAAGTCTACCATACAAAATGAGTGTCGTCGACAAGATCAAGGTATGTGCTCAGTTTATATGAAAAATGCTCCAAAGCCTTGTTTTAACGTTAATTTTTATTTTTTTTTCTTAGGAAATTGAAGTAAAGCATCAGCATTTTAAAGAAAGATAGTAACAAAGTGGAATGCTCATCAAGTTGTTTATTTTTTTTTGGGAATAGAATGAAATGGCCAAGACCCAGAAGAATAAGGCCACTTCTTTTCACTTGGGCCAGTTGAAGGCAAAACTTGCCAAGTTGAGACGTGATTTGATTACACCTTCCGGTGGTGGAGGAGGTGGCGCTGGCGGTACAGTATCCGAGAAATAGCAAATCATTGAGAAAAGGGGAATATTCAATATTATTATTCTTTTTTCAATATTCTAGTCGGTTTCGATGTTGCAAAGACCGGTGTTGCTCGTATCGGTTTTGTTGGTAAGTTGAGAATAACAGTAAAATTAGAAACTTTACTGATTCTCTATGGAAATAAGGTTTCCCCTCTGTTGGTAAATCCACTCTTATGTCTAAATTGACAGGTACTCACTCTGAAGTGGGTGCCTACGAGTTTACTACCTTGACAACTGTTCCTGGTGTTATTCAATACAAGGGTGCCAAGCTTCAGGTAACACCATTTATTACCATGGTAACGATGCAATATAGCCACTAACCTATTGCTATGGCAGATTCTTGATCTTCCCGGTATTATCGAAGGCGCAAAGGATGGTAAGGGTAGAGGTCGTCAAGTTATTGCCGTTGCTCGTACCTGTTCTCTTATCTTCATTGTGCTTGATGTTCTCAAGCCAATGACTGATAAAAAAATCATTGAAAAGGAATTGGAAGGTTTCGGTATTAGATTGAATAAGAAGCCTCCAGCTATTACTTTTAAAAAGAAGGAAAAGGGTGGTATCAACATGACAAACACCGTTCCTCTTACCAACATCACTTTTGACGAAGTAAAGGCTGTATTGAGTGAATATCGTATTCACAATGCCGATATCTCCTTCAAAGAGGACTCCACCATTGATGATCTTATTGATATCGTCGAAGTAAGTTAGTTTGAAGTGGGGATAGTGAGTAACTTGTGATTTACCAGCATGTTTTTTTAGGGAAATCGGTAAATAGCCAATACAACACGTTAAAAAGAACCGAGGAAATAACTAATATTTTATATTTATAGTATTTACATTCCCTGTATTTATGTTCTCAACAAGATCGATCAAATCTCTATTGAAGAATTGGATCTCATCTACAAGATTCCTAACGCTGTTCCTATTTCTTCAAACCACGAATGGAATTTTGATGAATTATTGGAAGTTATGTGGCAGGTGAGTCATTGTTGGCAAAATGAGAAATTCATCGTTTACTTAGATTCTTGCATATATGTTTTAGAAATTGAACCTTGTTCGCATCTATACAAAACCTAAAGGACAATTGCCTGATTATACTCAACCTGTTGTTATGACCCAGGACAAGTCCTCAATCGAAGATTTTTGTAATATGATTCACAAGTCTATTATAGATCAGTTTAGATGGTAAATATTATTCTCGTTATTGAACTAAGGATTGTTGATTAACCAAATCATTTAATAATGGTAGTGCTTATGTATGGGGTTCATCAGTTAAGCATAATCCACAAAAGGTTGGTAAGGAACACGTTTTGATGGATGAAGATGTTGTCCAAATCGTCAAAAAGTAAGTTGTAAACTTTATTATATTCTTTATGCATTCATTATTAACATTCATTCTCTTTTTTTCAAAAAGGATTTAATTCTGTACAAACAATTATAAATACAATCAAAAAGAATAAAAAGATCGAATATACACTTACAACCTCAATATCATATCATTCAGCAAACTTTACATCAAAATATGTGTACATTGTATCGTGGTTTAATATCTCTCATTTGACTCGAGCTAAAACTTGTAATTGAGTTGAAAGAAAAGAAGAACGGAAGCAAAAACATAGAAAGAAAATGAATCATATACAGTCGTAATGGAGGAAAGCGTCCAACCTATAAAAATAGCATCACTGTTAGACAATTTGAATTAAGGCTTGGTTTATGAAGTCGAGATATTCTTTAATTCTAGCTGTTTAAAAAAATTGAGAGAAAGTTTTGGTCTTGTGTTCGAGAGTGACTAAAAATATGCATAATCGCCCAGTGTTTCTGACGATAGGAATATGAGATTCTTGGAATATGCTTTAATTTAGGAAAGCCCTATATGAAGAAAAATGTGAAAGAAGGTATCGGTTCTAATGATAATCACATTAACATTAATAAAGTAATCATTATTATTCGCAGGTGATGATTATATAGGGGTTTTATATACTTATTCTTCCATTGAAGTTTTTGTTGCACTAGTTCCAATGCTGATGTATGGCATATAGTTCTTTTTTTCTATGTACCAAAAAATGAAATATTGCGAAATCTCTTTGATATCAATTAAGAATCATCAGCACTGATTGTCTCCAGAGTTTTATTTTGAAATCATCAGACCAGTTTAAACCGACAAACTGGACCGATACAAAAAAAATCAAAATCATATTTGATATTTCTCTCATATTCTGTAAACAGTGGGTCAAATGCAATCCTAGAATTAAAAAATGCGAAAGGTGAAGTCCTATAATCTTGTATCTGTAATTTGAAAATCATGTTATCTAAGAAAAATTCTATTGAATTCATATACTACTGTGGGTAATCATTATTTCTTGTCAATTTATGAATGCAACGAATGTGCTTTTTTAATACTTCCTCAGACCTCAGAGGAGAACCAATACATTTCTAAAAACTGGTAGTTAATACAATAAACATTCCGAAAGTAGAATTCATTTATCGTCAAATTTTAATGTACATCCAAGATCTACCAGAAAGCTATTTGCTTTAGGAACTACATAAAGAAAAAAAACGCGTCTTCATTTTAAAGCCTTAAAAGCTTGTACAATGCCTACTCTATGATTTAAAATTAAAGCACTCAAAAAAACGGACCAGTAAACTTGTAATGTAATGATGAACTCATAGCCAAGCATCCGACCATATATGTATTTAGTTTGGTGGTAAACTTGCTTTTTGTCAATAGTTTGAATAAGCTAATTAAAGTTGTCCAAATTAATGCAGCCAACTCGATCTATATAAACCCTTCTTCTGATTTGGTAATTTAAACTAGCATGTTAGTTGGACTCTTAATAATCTATTTCTATTAGTATCGAAAACTCTTGTTATTAACCTAGGCTTATGTTGACATAATCAATGTAGTCGTTTTATATCATTGGAAAATTCTATTATTACTCACACCAAACAAACATGTTCAATACATATTGCCTTCATCATTATGATTATCCTATGATAATAGCATCATTTGAATATAACTCTAAAAAAGTTTAAATAAGAAAATAGGAAAATTAGAAAATGATGCAGCCGAATATACCAAGTTATAAATATAATCCTTTTTAATCTATTGTTCTGTACATATTTAATTAAAGGAATCCCAGAAGCGATGTTACCAATGGAGAAGCCGCAAGTAGTACTTTTAATTGGCTATAACTACGCTAAATACAGTTGACAATGCGATGTAATTGGTGAAAGAAATTCTGATTCATGTGCTGTTTCTATATTAATCTCAAAAGCAGCAAA
This sequence comes from Backusella tarrabulga, assembly GCA_024139415.1. NCBI lineage: Eukaryota > Fungi > Mucoromycota > Mucoromycetes > Mucorales > Backusellaceae > Backusella > Backusella tarrabulga. Next base: position 51,166 of record VCJJ01000522.1, on the reverse strand, counting down.
TCATAAAACTTCAAGCATAAATAAATACCGGAATATTACATGAGGTGTTTCAATAAATTAGAATGAAATCACTCCTTTATTAATTGTGACTATTTTTAATGCAACTCGGTATTGATTAGCACTTTGTGATTACAGTCGTAAAGCGTAGGCGAACATGACAGATAACATTCAAGTCATATGGTATTACAATGTTGAATCCTTTTAAGTCACATTGCTCCTCTTGTTTGCTTTTTATTCCTTCTTTCTCTTCACTAACAATGAACAGACTTCCAATCGAGATACTAGAGGAGATCTTTAGTCGTCTCCATTTAGTACAAAAGCTAGAATGCATGCTTGTTTGCCGTAAATGGAGTACTACTCTGCGCCTTTCTAGTTTACTTGATACAACAGCAATATCAGAGAATCGAATATTCAATCAGTTTGTTGAATCAATACACACAAGACCTTACCAAGGTGCCCAGGTGAAGCGCTTAATACTGTCTGGTTGTCTCGAAAAAGATTTTGATTCTAGGAAACTATTCACCCTTTTCCCAAATATAAAAGTCCTGTATATCAACCACTATCTCAGTTCTAGGTGTTCCAACAGCAATTCCTCCTCTAATGTGCGATCAGAAGTACTAGCCTCATCAAGAAACCAGATCGAGCACATTGTAGATCATGCCAATTCTGAATTTACATTTCATTTATTGAATTCAGGTGCTTGTCCAAACCTTACTACGCTTGTACTGGACCTAATGTATTCTACCAAATCTTGTGGCCATCTTAGTGTTTTATTGGTGAATGCACCTTCCTTATTAAGTCTAAAGATATTACGCTCTGATATCACAATGGATGATTTCGAATCAATACACGCCTGCCTGCCAAAACTCGACTCGTTATTTTTAGAGATGGTAAACCTGATAATTAACGATACACCAACTGTTATTTACCCAGCGACAACAGTAAGAACGCTATCATTGCTCTTCCATGATGTTCATGTTGATTCACAGGTTCAATGGTTATGGTACATTTATAAAAAATATACTCAATTATCACACCTCGACTTTTCAAACTTCAACAAACACTTTTGGATACCAGATATAGTAGCAGACATTAGTATAAATGGATTCTTGCCTTTGATTCAAGGTCTTGGAAGACGACTGGAGTCATTCAAAACACCATCAATACCTCTTGATACAAGTCTATTCAAACACTTTGACCAGTCTGGATGTCAATTACGCACTTTAGACTACTTTGCTTTGGATGAAGAGCTACTAGTCAGAAGTTTAACACAGCCATACCAGGGTCGCTATATCCAAACATTAACTTTACGAGACATATCTCCTTTCCCTGTGGGGTTATTATGTGGCTTACCTGCTTTGAAATCATTGAAACTGATATACAAATATAATCGAGATGAGCAGTATAGGCTCAAGTGTTCAAACATTGATCTAAATCAGGTTCTCAAGGCATGTCCAAATATACTCGAGTCACTTCATCTTGAAAAGGCTCTCTTTGACTGCGATGCTTCGTCAAGTGATACGTATGGTATTAAAAACCTGACACTTGTATGTCCGCTACTGCCAAGACAAATAGACAAGTTTTTATCAAACTGTCTACCAAAATTGCGTTCACTGACTCTCAAGGGATGCGTACCATCTGGAGCAACTTTAAACTTGCCTAATCGCAATCTCTCTTATCTTGAAATAGTGACTAGAGACTGGAAGTCAGTAACGCATGTATCAAAAACAACACTTAAAGATGCACAAACTTGCTTCTATGCTATAAAAGGAACAGGAATTTCTACAGATGGTCTCGCTTCTACAATTGACAATATCAACTTTTTTGGACACATTGCAGCGAAACCAGTACCATACAAGACTCTGGGATATTGTACATTTACTACTATCATATGTGCTTCTGTACAGACTTTGATTATAAACAATTATCTCATGTGCTGATGGGATCACGAGCCCAACAAAACAATTATGATTCCCACAATACCCCTCATGTATAGCGCCCTTTGTAGTAGTCATCAGAATTAATTACAAAAACTTTAAGTATCGATAAATCCCCACTCCTCTCCTGTAACTGTATATAAAGATGTACTCGATTATAATATAAATGTTCTTAATTCTCAATCATGCCATTATTTCACATTCTCTCACGTATTCCCCCCTCAAAGTTTTATTAAAGTAAACAAATATATCCTTTGTATCATGTGTTATCATAACTTGGGTTATTTATATATATTTATATATTTATATTTTCATTCTATATATAATTATCTTTTTCATGTAAAGGGGTTATTTTTGTTTTTTATATTTCTAAAAAAAAAAAGACATGGTCATGTAAATAATTAGCTAACCTCTTTTTCCAATAAATTTCTCTTAGAACTTACATCTTCGCTCTGAAGTCTCATCACTGGGTCAATTGAATTTCGTAAACCTACCAAAATACTTTGAAATGCACCAGTAATACCAATCATAGGTTTAATGATAGCGACAGGGACTGCTCTCATAACGGCTTTGGTTGCATCTTTATTGCCCGAGTTGCTACTTTCTGCATAATTAATCGAGGTTTTATCAATTGCAGACGCGGGCACCGAAAAAATAGATTGTGCAGCAGAACCCAAATTTCTACTAAGATTTTGATACGCAAACTGGAGACCTTCTGTTATATCGGATGGATTTGAATGTTGCTGCATGATAGCTGGATGGTATCTAATGTCAGCAGACGATTCGCTCATTTGGTTATCAAGGTTCTCGTCGTCATCATTGGGTATATCGACACCATAGATATCCGTATAAACAAAATGCTCGTCATCTTTGGGTTCTTTTGAGGTAGGTTCTGATGTCTGGGGTGTTGAGAAAAAGCCATCAGCATGTTCCAGCACAAATTGGGTTCCTGAAGCCACACGAGAACCAAGTTTTATAGCTTCAATGGCAGTAGCTCTGGCAAATGACTGTGTTCCCTTTTGAATTCCCTTTATCAACCTCCCATCTCGCTTATACTGCTGGACTGGTAACAAGACCAGGTCGGCTACACCGGAACTAAGATTGACAATGGATCGAATGGGTGATACACCAGAAACCATGTTTGGCATTTGCGTATTCATGATATGAGGTAGCCATTGTTCGCTAATGCGATCCATCAATTTATCGAATCCTTTGATACCCGACAGCTTTACAAGACTCAGATTCACTTCTGCACTATCCAAGCTAAATAGATTTACAAGTTCTGCTAATTGACCTTCTTTGATATTTCCATAATTAATGTGTTTTGCTTTATAATCTACTTTTAACTTAATTGGATATATTTCCACATGTTCTAAAAACACACACACATATTAGTAAAATAAAAAGTATATCGATATCTCTACTTACGGAAAAATAGGTTATTCTCTTCATCCTCTAGATCTTCTGCCACAGAAACAGGGATCGATAAATTGGCTGCAGCTGTTGATCTTAAATGGGATTTGTCAAATGTGAAAAAATTAACCAAGAAGCCTAGAGCATCCTGATCAACATAGGAGCGCAACGGTAACAGTTTTAATTTGACTCTATGTTCTTGCTGACTTGGTTCTCCTGGCACAGGACGAAGCATAATATCCTCTAGTTCAACCATGGAAGAATTTGTTTCACGAGGTTTCTCTGATGCGTCAGGACGCATGTATCCCAAAAATTTCTTCCACTTGGATGTTTTAATATTGTCAATGATGTCAATATCTCGAATAAATAAGTTGAACCACATCGCCGTTACGTCCTTTTCAGGCATCATAACCAAATCTACTGAGATACACTTTAATTTAATTTCAATATTGGCATTCTTTGAGCGTCGTGATGATTTGGGACGCTTTGGATCAAAGTCAGCTCCTGATGCAACGGGTATATCACCAAAACCTGTTTGGACACGATCTGTGCTTGTTTGTTGCTTGATCGCATGGTTATATGCTGCCATCTCTCCTCTTAGATAATCCCATTCATAGCCATCATACAATTTCCATGTAAAGTTGAGATTACGGACACGTACTGACAGTTTTGCTCGACTGACGTCCACAATGGATTTTTTAGCGGTTTTTTTCTTTTCAACACTGTAATAGTCTTCGATCACATTGAAATCATCCGTCTTGTCCAATATGTGTGTGATGTATTCATTTCGATCCTTTTTATGCTTCCTATGTCGAGTCGACGTCGTCATATTTTGAGATGACTTTGGAATAGGTTTTTTGGCGCTTCCCGAGAAGTATTCTTCGACGTAACCAAGGTCAAATTCATCATCTTCTTCTATTGCAGGTGGCGATATTTTTGAATAGGAAGAACCTGAGGAAGAAGGCAAGTCATTCTTGAATGCATTTTCTTCAATACTGGAAAGCATATCTTCTTTCATTTGGATGACATAGGACGATGGTCGCTTCGGTTTTTTCCCTTTGGAAACAGGAGGTGGAGGAGTACTGTCGTTTACTGCAAAGGTGATGAGATTAACCAAAGTCTGGAACGCATCTGTGCTAGTGTCCATATAAATATTGGTGCTAGGGAGTGTGATATCAAGATCAGGTGCGATCATATGTTGATCCAGTTTAAGGTTTACTTTGAGCTCGATATTCTGGATTGCAAGAATACAAGATAACCCCATGGTGATCCAGTATTTCTTGGAGTCAGTGGTGGAATTTCGACTCTCCAGTTTTTCTATCGCCTTCTTCTCATCCAACTCGCCCCTATCGTCAACTACATACAATTCAATGCTCTGTAAAAACGATATAATATCAATCATTGGTTGCCCTGCTAGGATATCCGTAATGACTTGAATACCATCCAAGATGATCACGGCTCGGGTTGGACTATTTTCAGGTGCGTAATCAATGGATGTATCCAATACATGGGCGTATATTTTGATGAATTGTGTTGGAGGATCAATAAAAACCATCTAAAGAAATAAAACAGATATGAGCTTTAATGTTTGGCAAAATGATCATTAGAGAGAAGCGGGGACACTTTACCTCTTCAGGCATTTTTTGAAAATCAGCAAGGTGGGTAATAAAATCAATCTCTTTCGTAGCCTTCCAGCATATATTACATGCGACAATACTTGTCACTTTCTTTTGTTGATTTCTTTCGGGATAATTGGAGAGGCGTGAAAACAAAGAGACCATGGGTGTGTTTCTCTTTGGCTGGTATAAACAAAAAGTAATAAATAAATAAGATGGATGTTTGTATCTGATTAAATCTTACTGTGACAGTCTTGGGCAACGTTTTGTATATGAGAGGTACATTTCTATTCAGATCATTTAACGAAAGCTCCTCGATATCAAGTGTTGTAATATTCTCATCCTAATTTATACATGTAATTAGTTTTTTTTTTCGGTTATCAGGTTGGGTATTGCTTTTTTTTTTTTTACCTGGCCCAAATGTTTAATTGCTGCAAAATATCTAAACTCGGAAAACTGTAGACGATATGTTCCCGTGGGCATACAATGTAAATCCCATGTGCCTGTGCTCATCACAGCTACAATTGAAAATAGACTCTGTGTTGTTTGAATATTATTAGGTTGTCCTAAACGCTCATGGCTTTGACTCAAGATACTGGAAGCTGGTCCATAGTCAGATTTATTCGTATCGGTGGAGGTTGTAGGTTCAGGATCGTTGTCCAATTTACTCAAGAATCGAGGCTGCCATAGTAAAAGGTCATTTTGGATGATCTGTACTTTATCCCAAACACCTTTAGCAAGATTCATACGGGTATTAGGGAAGTGACAATTGACAACAAATAACTAATCCGTTGATAACAAGAAATGAAAAAGAGAAATTGAGTAAGTCTGGTATAAATGAGAGATATAAATAAATATTTACCGAAGTTTCAATGGTTCTTTGCTTGAATATCATGGCAGATTCAGACTGATCCTCCATAGGTACATGGAACTTTTGTTCGCCTTTGAATTTTTCGTTATGGCTTAGGTATTCGAATAGGTTTTGTGGTATATCAGATCCAGCGCCAAAATAACCTGTTCTAGCTGATTGAGTGGAGTGTGTGTTTGCGCCTCGCATCGTAACTTCTATACTAGGTGATTGCGACTCATCAGAGAAGAGTTGATCCTTATTTCCCTTTAATGTCTTTGCTGTAAACCAGCACCTATTCAACTCATCTATTCATACCATATAGATATTATTATAAACTAAATATACTCAATTATTTTCTTTTTCTTTACCATTTGCTTCTTTCATGAATACATTCACATAATCCAACTCAATGTTTATCTTTGTTGGTTTTGGCTGTGCTGATAGATCAATATAAGCATGGCCAGCTGCTCCCGTATCGCTCTCATCTATCGAGTTCTTCCTATTGTTACCATTGGAAGACCACGTACCGATCACCGTTTTAATATCAACACTCAGTTGATTCCCATTGAATTGGTCATTGAATTCTCCTCTCGTACTGATCAGACTCATATCAGGCACATATAATAGCACTTGAATGAAGTGACACTTGACTCGAATTTTTCTCTTTTGAAGATATTCATGAGATTGAAAGTCCAAGTCATCATAGACTGTTTGCCCATATGATCTTTCCTCTCTAGTATCAAACACTAAGATAAGCACTCATATTTACCTTATCTTTAGCACTTTTTATTCTTACCTCTTTTCATATACAGAATCGGTCTTTTTCTTTTGTTTACTTAAACCATGGAAGGCATATACATAATTTTCAAGTCGATCGGCTATACGAGGATCCACGTGTAGTTTAAATGGCTGAAAATCTACATTGATGTCCTCTTCGCACGATGTGGCTAAGGAGTTTTGTTAAGCATATTAATAAAATATACATTTTTTTTAACTCTTCACTCACCATCTACAAAGCGACTAAACTCATGTGCCTGTCTTTTCTCAATCCGTATACGAACCATCTCTGACTTATCAGACTGCCGACTCCTACTTGATGACCCATAAGATGGAAACAATTCATCAGAAGGATATGAGTTTTTTATAGTCGGATCAAACTCAAAAATGGGAGTGTATTTGTTGTATTGTGTTTGGAAACGTGCTTGATCCGAAAAAAAGCTACTCGACGAGCCATAATACATGGATCCACTGGGTGTCATGCTGCTATTATTTGGTCTTAAAATCCATTCATCGAAATGGATATTTGAAATACCAACATCGATAATCGAGGTCACCGGCAAAGCATTTGAGGTATTGCTATAGGAATCTCTTCTTTTGGTTTTTGGATCCTCCTGGGGAAATTGTTGTAAACGAACAATAAGATTATTGACAGCAAAACGAGTGTGATCCTTTTCCTTTTCAGATTGGAGCGTCGGATCAGCCCACTCTTCATTTGGTATCTTGTGTTGATCTTTGTATAGTAAAAAGAATTCTACCAGTGAGACGTGTATCTTAATTTTACAACCTGGTATCGACATTTCTCGTGGTTGGGGTATGCTTTCTTTTTTGGGACGAGGTGACTCTGAAATAAGTTGGTCTAGGTCATCGAGTATATTGGATGAGCTGGCGTAGGTGCTTGACGTTTTTTGTGTGGTTGATGATGCCGATGGTCGCATGGAAGCTGATATCGGCACCGGTGCCGTATTTGATGGTTTGGTCGTGTCCACAGCACTGTCAAGTAAATCCACAATGAAAGCCATCTGAAGCGGTGTTAGTATTGTCCGTACATGTGCAACCAGAAAATCCAACTGTTTGATTGAAAAGACAGAATCAATAGAAGGCCGTAGTTTAAGGCGAACCCAGTTATCTTTAACCAGTGTAGTGAACAACAGTGCCTCATACGGCTTATGGAGAATACTACTACTACGCATGTACGCCCGTGGTGTTGTGGCACCGCTCATAAAACTAGACTGCATCAAATCCTGTCGAAAGAAGGTGGAGCTTCCTTCGTTTGCCTCGTAAAACTCGGTTTCTGAAAGATCGTCATCAATTGACCTTTTACTCCGTATCGTTGTTTCACTTTTAGACGGTGAGGAATAAAACAGGCTTGTGTTGTCGGTATCGTTTTGAGTTGATTTTAGCCAAATTGTTGGTGCTACGGCAGTGATTATTTTGATTGTTTCGTTTGCAACAGGAGGAAGAAAAACGGAACTGTCTTCCATGTGTCTTTCATTGTTGAGAGAAGAGGAGGAGGGGGAGGAGGAAGATGGTTGATTAAACTCGGGTGTTTCATCAAAATAAGATATCTTTGGTACACGTATCTCCAGAGTATATTCATGTTCAGTATCGTCTTGATGATCAGCTGCCAGCGGAACAGCTGACGTGTGAATGATGCAAATGACAGTATCCATAATTTCAACTTTAATCTTTGCGAGCATTTTATCAATCACACGAGTCAACACTTGAAGGCCTTCGGTGCCAACATCCACAGGTTCAGTTGCTAAGTCAGGAAATGATTGCTGTATTGACTCATGTAGTTCTTGTGTCTGTTCCTGTTCGATTTCAGTTCGTAAAAAGTCGTCGGCAAAGTGTAAAGAGGACGACATGATGGGTGAATCTTCTTCCGTAGTAGGCTGCGGTTCTTGATGGTAATAATATAAGCAAATTAATAAATAAAAACAACAATAAGGCGATCTTTTTATTTATTTATTTATTGTTTTTTTACCATTCTTTTTTGGTTTGTTTTTTACTGGCCGTAAAGCTAAATGCAAACCATGAATATTTAAAGAGATATCTCCGCTCCAGAAATTAGCCCAAGGCAATGATGCGTTGATACTTGACACTCTTCCTTTCTCAAGCAAAAACGGTGTATCCACTAATAACTCATTGATAG
>VCJJ01000522.1:20388-42408 GCA_024139415.1 Backusella tarrabulga | reverse complement strand
TTTAAAAAAAAAAAAAAAAAAAAAAAAAAAACACCCCAAGGGAACTTAATCTTGTTGTTACCTGTAGATTCAAGTCAAGATCTCGTAATTCAACTGAGCCATTAACAAGTTCAATATCAAAATTTTCGAGATCAAGTTCAGTTTGTAGGAATTGACCAATCGCTCTTCGTAGTAAAAACTTGTAAAGTCGTTTCTGTATGTTGGAAGGAAGTGCAAAGTTCTTCCAGCCTGATAAATAGTCCCAGGCTTTCATGTTTTTTATATTTTTTTTTATATATTGATATTTAGAGAAGAAAGTGTTGATAATAACAAGAGTAGCTATATAAAAATGAGAAAGAAAGAAAAAAGAAAAGGGAAAAAAAGGCAATTGAAAAACAAAAAAGTAAACAAAAAGAAAAGAGAGCAGCAAAAAAGGGAATATTGCTTTTTCCAATGAATTTGCGCACTATAATTTTTCTCTTGCATTTAAATATATAAAAAGACATCACGCGCACAGTAATATTTTTTTAGCTTTCTTTTCTCTGCCTGATTCATTAATTTTCTTGTCATCCATGGCGCTTGACAACAATCATTTATTAGAGTAAGTGGTTTGCTTTATTTACGTTATTTATGCCTTAATGATAAGCATGAAACGATGATCGCTTTACTTTTATAATTGAGTTGAATTCAATTGATTCTATTATCATTTTATCAAAAGCAATAAACCAGCTAATGAATTGTTTATGCATAATAATAGTAGTAATATCAAGTATTTCACCTTAGCAACGATCATAGAACAACCTTAGTATAATAATAGAAGCTAATGAATATTTACAATAAAGAACACTCGATGATCTCATCATATTCTTATGTTTATGAAAAGTCTAATAAGTGATTTCATTGCTTCCATATCTGGCTTTATTGCCGATAAATTGGCTTTAGCCTCCCATTGCTATTGGTCTTTGGGTTGCATCTAAAGTGGTGCCATAGGTACCAATCAAACAAAAACTCAGCCGAAAAAAGGATCTGCGAAACAAATTAATGTATTATCTCTTTTAATCCGATCGCCATCATTCTGTATTGATATCAGGGCAATTGTACATGGATTAAGATAAAGCCGAGCTTAGAGTTTATGCCATGCTGATCTTACTTTTTTCCCAAAAAAAACATTGAAACTCAATCCAGACAACTTTTGAATATTTATTAGTGAGTATGTGTTGACTTGTGAAGAGCCCAACTTGTAGAACTTGTAACTTGGGAGGCAAATTTATTTTTCTCACCAATTAACAGATTATAAGTCCCATCTTTTATCTATTTTCTATTCAATAATACAACTAGAGCAATTTATATTTCGAAAATGACGAAGGATTATGGCTACAAAAAGATCTTTTCTCATTATTTCGATGCTTCATTTTCTTGAGTGTTGAAAAACAGCGGACCCAAAAAATACTGAAGAGTGTAAAAAAACGACGTTGCAGTGTGATATCAACCCTTTTATTTTTAAAAAAAATCATTTATCAGTCGGTCATACTCTGACCATAACATGCGCTGGTGCCAAACACGAATTAACTCATTACAATAAGTGTCACGGTACAGGAATAAAGGCAATCATTTGAAATACTGAACTGCTCTTTTTGGACAGTTGAATTTATTTAGTGTGCACACACAAGTAACTTTTCCATTAAATTTTTTTTATAAATGTAAAACTATATATTTTCATAAAATAAATGCTGAATAATGTGGGAATGGACTCTATCTTTTGTTTTTCTCTTCCTTTTTTTAAAAAAAAGATTGTTCATGGTAATTCATAGATGACAACAGCATCTATGACGATATAAATGGACATTTCTTTTTAATAAAAAAGATCTAATTTACTGTTTTATTAAGCAAAAATATAGACTACGTTTTTTTCATCTTATATATCTGGGGGTCTATTAACTACAAACGCAATTCGATCGCTATTTTAATAATTTGATGCTCTGTGGAACAATGTGAAGTAGAAAAAGCTGAAAGGATCTTTTTGATTCCTGATCTTCTTTTTCCTCTTTTTTTTCTATTTTATTATAATTTTAAGCCTAAATACACACAATAAATGTCACTTTACGGATATACCCCACGCGTTGACCTTCCTGTATTACCTAATCTCATGCAGCTTTCGGAAAGAGTGTGGAGAGTGATGGGGCTGAATCCAGGACTTTTTACACTGCAAGGTAACATATCTAAATATTTATTGTGTTCAGTGTTCATACAGCAGTAAAACTTATCAGATTTTTATAAAGGAACAAATACATACTTGGTTGGAAAAGGCAATCGTTTAGTTTTGATTGACTGTGGTGGCGGGGGAGCCGATTATATTGAACTCTTGACAGAGTCGATTCAAAAGATCAATCCCGACGCCTATATTTCGGATATACTAATCACCCATTGCCACAAAGACCATTGGGGTGGACTTGATGAAATTATGGAATCAGATTTAAACAACAGTAATAGTCCCATCACCGTCCACAAATATCCATTGAATGTCGAAACAACTCATTATAAGCACTTGCGTACCTTTCCTCGTTCACGCCGCATTTGCGATATGAAGGATCAGCAAGAGTTCGAGGTTGATGCTGATACACACATTAAGGTAGTACATACTCCCGGTCATTCTGTTGATCATTGCGTGTTTTATCTCATAGAAGAAAAGGTTGTGTTCACTGCTGATTGCATTCTGGGGCATGGTTTTGTCGCTTTTGATGATCTAACAGAGTACCTGAACAGTTTAAGAAAAATCAAAGAATTGGAGCCTGTCAGACTCTTCCCGGGTCATGGTGATGTTGTTGAAGCAGCAGTTGAAAAGGTGGATGAATACATATCTCAAAGACTAGCAAAGGAGAAGCAGATTGTTGATATTTTAGCCCACGACATCACGAAACCATGGACTGCACCCGAATTGGTACAAAAAATGAATACTTCCTCAAAATATCTCACTGATCAGAGGCTATTTGTTGCCGTTCGAGCCGTGTCACTGCACTTGATCAAATTGCAGCTCGAAGGTAAAGCTCAGGCACTGAATTATGACGGTTTTGTAAAGGAAACTGGACTTGATCCTTACAATACAGATCATGTATGGTACTGTCATAATGTTCAATGGGTTCACTGCCCTGGATCTAAATTGTAGCAAATGATACCCTTTTTCTTCCAGTCTTTATTTAAACCATAGACACTCCTTATTGCTATAAACACCATGACCATATACATATTTCGTATGGAAAAAATAAACCTGAATGCTTTCTTATTGGCTGAATATATTCAGACAGATTTTTTAAAAATATCAACTTTTTTTTCCTTGTCTGACATTACCTTTTCATTTTCATTAACTATCATTGCAAGATGAATTCAAAAGAAGCGGGAAAAGATAAACCAAATTCACCATCTGCAGTAAAAGACAGATTCTTTACAAAACACAAGCGAACACTTTCTACTTCACGTTCTACACCTTCATTTCCAGACTTGATCAACAAGGCGATTTCCAAGGAAACATCTGGACTTGCAGAGGACGATTTATCCTCGACTATGCGACGTGGTAGCAGCAGTCAGACTGTCAATGAAATACTGGAGGATAAACCAAATAAAAAAGCGTAAATAGCATCCAGACAAAAAGAGCTTGGTTACGAATGACTTTTTCTTATTAAAAAAACCAGTTATTATTTAGTGCGACACGAGAAAGACGGCATTCTTACACCAGCTTTTTAAACGCAAAATCCAAACAGACCATCACCAGCGCTAAGCTTTCAGAAATCAAAATCAATGTAAAATCTACAAACTTAAACTCTAATGTGGCTGGCATAACGGAAGGCAAAAAGGGACATCGACCTCGATCGTATTCAGAGTGAGTAGAAAGAAAGGGTTCGATCAAGTTGGATACTAAATGATCCATCTGTAACAGAATAGCACCCAATATACATCATGTGGATAGAGCACCTCCGGTTGCAATTACAAACAAAACACCGTCGTATGAATACTATGGCTTTGTAATGTACCTGATATCATTTGTTGCGTTTGGTATCTACTTGGTATGGGCATACGTGCCTGATGAAATACTGCATAGTTTAGGCATTACATACTATCCTAATAGATATTGGGCATTGGCAATGCCGGTGTGGATCATGACATTTGTGTGGTTTGTGTTTATATCTTTTATGACCATTAATATGATGAATACACCTTCTTTTGATTCCTATATTGCCATCACAGGTATGTTGGTCATTTTAAGCAATGCACTTCTTTGATCTTGACAATGAAATATAGATGAACATGCTAATGTGATGAATATCGAGAAAGAACTGACGGCCAACCGTCCTTCGGATGGAATACCAGAGCTTCATGATATACCCATTGGCCTTGTGAATGCGTTTCTTTACCAGTCTGATTTACAGTCGAATAATAGCTATCACTTTTTGAATCAAGTAGAAAAAGAGGAGCCAATCACATTACGTCAAAAGAAAAAGTGAAATAAAGTGGCATTGTTGTAATAATAATGATAATAATAACGGTCCATCATACATCGTGTCCATGTTTAACATTTCTAAATGGGAGTGAACGGATCTTCGGTTATTGATCATCATATTTGAGTGGTGCCATCAACATTCTCGAGTCATATCATTGGCTTAAGTGATACCATCAATTTAATATCTTTCTCTACTAAGCTTCCGTCTTTTCCTTTTTCCTTTTTGTTTCTATCTTTGTTTTTTCTTAAAAAAAATGAAATATAACCTTTTCATTCACTATGAAGTGTCTTTTACATAAATATTTAGTAAACATTGAATTTAAAAAACTTATATGTGCCCTTCGTATTTTGGGTTTTAAAAAGACTTGTTAAAATATAAATTAAATACATTTTTTTTCTCTATATAACTAACAACAATAATATATGAATCAGAGATCGACTAAAGTGAAATTGATAGAATTCATTTGTAATTATTAATAGCATAAGAGTTCAACAACGCGACAGGCAAATTATTTTTAAGCTTTTTTTTATATAAAAATCCAGCTATTTCATTGACCGAAAGCTGTCAATAAACGTATTTGTTATTATTATTATTATTATTATTATTTTAATAATAAACTTGGCGAGGAACTTGAAATGAACTGATGCTTAATATGAATCTTTTACCATTCAACCTAATTCACCAAAAAAAAAAAAACCTTGTATACACGGAGAGTAGTAAGATATTCACGCGGGAATGGCACCGGAGAATTATTAAATAAAAAATCTAAACAACTCCATCGTCTGACTTTTTAAACAAAGATAATAACGATGGGTTCAACTGATTCATTTAAAGATTATCAGTTGCACCCACAAGAATTATTATGTTTTATTTTTATGTTTGATCCTTTTAATTTATGATAAACGGTAACCTTATTATTATAAATAAGGTTTGTGTCTTTTTTTTTTCAAATCGAAAAAAGAAAGCTTCCAAACAAAGAAAATAAAAAAGAGTATAATTTATGAATAAAGTGTGCTATGTGTACATCTATAAAATGACGGAAAAGACAGGGTTTACCCAGATAAGATATGATTTGTACGCATGTGAGTATCAAGATCTTGTCTTATCTTTACTTTTATACCTTTAAAGGAAGGCAAAACAACTAGCCAATCATAATAAAGAACGGTTATAATCGTTATATTTCTTAATATATAAATTTTCTTTTATCCAAAAAAAAAAGGAGAAAAATAAAAAAAGGGGAAAATTGACGAATATAGAAAAAGAATTAAAAGTTTTGCATGACAATGACGAGAAAAAGTAAAGCAGTGTGTTCAATAGATAGATAATGTGAAGAATCACATAATGTTATACGTATAAAAAATATAGAGAGGTAAAAAAATTAAGATGATATTACTGAAAAATAGCTCCATTTCATAATTTTTGATAAGCTTACCCTAATTTCCACTTATGGTAATGATAAGAATATCATTATAGCACCGTTTGATCCGGATCTTTCAAAGCTGATATAAATACAAATGACATTTTACACTTTTCTTTTCTTTTTTTTGTTTTAATAGTTTAATTTCATTACAACTTCTTTTACATAAAATGGCTATCATTTCTAACTCTGCTCTTCTTGATAAATACCTTGCTCTTGAACAACGTGGCAACGTCCAGGTTGAATATGTCTGGATTGGTGGTAGCAACTCTTTAAGATCCAAGACCAGAACCATCGACTTTGTCCCCACTTCTGCCGACCAATTGTCTGAATGGAACTATGATGGTTCTTCCACTGCCCAATCTGATGGCCACGACTCTGATCTTTTGATCAAACCCGTTGCTCTTTTCAATGATCCTTTCCGTGGTGGTGACAACAAGTTTGTTATTTGTGAAGTTTACAACCCCGATGGTACTCCTCACCGTGATAACTACCGCTTCGAGTGCAAGAAGATCATGGATCAGTATGCCGACTCTAAGCCTTGGTTCGGTATTGAACAAGAATATATGCTCTTTGATCCCGAGACCAACAAGCCTTACGGCTGGCCCAAGCACGGTTTCCCTGAACCTCAGGGTAAGTACTACTGTGGTGTTGGTGCTGGTAAGATTTTCGGCCGTGATATCATGGAAGCCCATTACCGCGCCTGTCTTTATGCTGGTATCAACATTTCTGGTGTCAATGCTGAAGTTGCTCCTGGCCAATGCGAATACCAAGTCGGCCCCTGTGAAGGTATCTCCATGTCTGATGAACTCTGGGCTTCCCGTTACGTTTTGGAACGTGTAGCTGAAGATTTCGGTATCATTGTCTCTATCCACCCCAAGCCCATCAAGGGTGACTGGAACGGTGCTGGTTGCCACACCAACTTTTCCACCGAAGCCATGCGTCAGGAAGGTGGTATTGCTGCCATTGAAGAATCCATCAAGAAGATGGCCAAGCGTCATCAGGAACACATTGCCGTGTATGGTGAAGAAAATGACCAGCGTTTGACTGGTAAGCACGAAACTGGTAACATTGATAACTTCACCTATGGTGTTGCCAACCGTGGTGCTTCTATCCGTATTCCTCGTCATGTTGGTAAGGAAGGTAAGGGTTACTTGGAAGACCGTAGACCCGCCTCCAACATGGATCCTTACCGTGTCACTGGTATCATCCTTGAATCCACCTTCTTCCCTGAAAACTAAATTGTCTCACCTTTTTTGGTGGTAAAGAGAAATAATCATTCTCTTCTTGTACATTATTATTCCCTATAAATACATTTTAAACTATTAGATTTTGATTTTTATACGAAATAAATATATCTTTATATACACTTTTAATTAAATTATACACCGTTTTTCTTTGTTCTTTGTGATTGACTATAAAATAAATATTGACTAGTTAAATGAAACTGACCCTGAGCGAGATTAATTTGATAGACGCATACTGTTTATGTACAGAACAACTCAGAAAACGACTTTTTAGTGGCAGATGGGCAAGCTAAAAGTACAAAACTGGGAAATCTTAATTTGTGCTACATGAACAATTTAATTTTCTTTAATTTGCAATCAACAACACATCTTCTTTTCTCTTTTCCTTTCTTCTACTTTAGCTTTTATTTTTATTTTTTTTTGTAAATATATAGAGAAAAAATGATGAGAGTACAGAGAACAGTGTGTTATTTTGTACTTTTATTACTCTTTGTATTCCTTTCCGTTTCCTTCTTACCCAGCCTTAAAAATACAAGCAATAACAGTGTAAGCTTTGTTAAAAAGCCACCTCCTTCGGCAGTAAATACAGCAAAGAAGGCAGATCCTACTGAAGAGAAATACTTATCTTGGTTCCCACACAGGTTGGTATTTATTATACAGCTTTTTTTTTTTTTTGAAATGAGAAAACTCATCATCTCGAGATATATATTTTTTTAATAATGTAGCGATTTTCCTGAGCAACAAGAATCTTTTAGAAATGCTTTGCGTTTAGCCATCGAAACCAACCGTACTATTATTGCACCTATGCTTCGCATCAACAAAATCTATACTTGGTTACCTTTTGAAAAGCTGGCACTTCGTTATGAGGCTCAGGACAAAACAGCCCTTCGAAAGGCCTGTGCGGAAAACGAAAAAAATTGGAGAACCGAATTAGAACCCTGCGAGACGTTGGATGACTGGACCGAAATTCCTTGGTCTAGCATTATGGATTTGGAGATGATGAAGAAGGATTTTGGTGTTCGTATTATTGAACGTACTCAAGGTCATGGTTGGGGTGTGGAGGAATCGGCTTTGGGAGGAAATATTCATCCTGATGATGTGACTATTGTTGATGTCATGTCGTTCAAGGAAAACGGTACTGACTGGGAGCACGCTGATGCTTCTAATGATGTTCCTCAAAAGAACGCTGCCGGTGCTAATCTAATGGGTTTCCTTAATTCAAAGAAGACAGAGTCTGTTGCCGACTTGACTCAACCTCTCAAGTATGTTTTTAGTTTGGAGCAACTCTTGGCTGTCGATACAAAGATCCTTCAATTTGGTGCTCTGAACACTGCTGCTCGCTATCAAACTGAACCCTCTCCCATTCAGCAAGAGCTCCGCAAGTCTATGATGAAAACTCATTTTGTTACTCCCGACCAGTTGGATACCTTGACCCAACAATCTGAACGCATTGTTGAGTCACTGGGCGGTAAATTTCAATACAGCACCCTTATATTAAACATTGCCAAGTTAGTGGCTCTCGATGCTCGTGCAGGTACAATTCAGCATGCTGGAAGTAATGGAAAATTCAAGGAGGTTACATCTATTGAGGAGGTTGACAAGAGCGCACGCGCTGAAATGATGAAGGCTGTTGTCCTCGAGATCTTTGGTGATATTCCAATCAACCAGGCAGTCTCTGCTGCTATGCCCATTAAGCCATCCAAATTGGCCACCATTTTACAAAGACCTCCTTCAAACGCACCAAATGATCGTCGTGAGCTTTTGGATGCCTGTGTGGATTATCATAAAAATATCGAACAACGTTATCCTATTTACTACTTAATGAATGATATGGGTATCGCTCCTGAAACAAGACCAGATATTTTCGGCTCACTCTTGAAATCTTTCCCATGTGTCTTCTCGCGATTTGACATGTTGAGCTGGGGACTTCAAACCGATCATTGGTCCGATGGACAACCAGGTTTTGATGATAATGTAGATTATGAAAAGCTTCTTCAGCCTATGCTTGATATTTTAATAACAAGAAAAGGTAAGGATATCGAGTTGGAGGAGAGATAGCATTATTCTGATACTAATTCTGTCTGTTTCTTGATTTATTTAGCTTATTCCTTCTTTGAAATCCCTACAACTCCTTTAACACGTTTCCTTAATTGGGGCGTGAAAGCCTAAATAGATTCCTTTTTCTTCAAATACTAAGAACAGTATCATAAAATAAAAATGCGTATTTATAAAGTTAGATGAAACGTAATTATGACCCAAGTATTTGCCTTTCTTTTGTTTATTCTCAATGCAATTTGATTACTGAAACCTTCACTAGTCATGATGTCATTATAATGTCAATCAAATAGAAACAATATAAAAGGTTCAAATAAAAGTTCTTTTTTGCAATGAGTAATAACAATTTAAAATATGTTCAGAATAACTTATACTCAACTGATTCGTCGTGCTACTGGTTACCGTACTTTTGTTACTCAATCAAAATCGTCTGGTAGCAATTCCAATGGCCTAGCATTGATGGCTGCAGGTGCTTTGGGTATTGGCGGTTACATGTACTACAAGCATTCAAGTGATGGTAAATGTGATAATATACATTCTAGAAACAATTTAACGCTGATAAACCTATATCATTATTCTAACTATTAGATAAAAGTCATTCAAAAAATCCTATGGTGAATGAAAAGATCACTGCTGACAAGACAAAAAGCCCTACTGAAGCGGAACTAGAAAATAAGGCAACAAGAGATATCAAGGATACCAGTGTTCTCGTTGAAAAGGATACGGACAAAGTAAGAGGCGTATGGAAGGATCAAGATAATAAACCAAATACTGCTCCATCTTCTCCTAGCAAAAACAATGATACTTCAAGCAAGGTAGATCACGATTCGAGCGATGCTGACAAGCACTGGGAAACCAAAAGTAAACTTGATATGGATCGCTTTGGAGGTGATAAGGATTTGAAGACCCAGGCAGAATCTAAAATCAATGAGCTTCGAAAGAGCTCTATTGACAATCTGAACGAGCTTGGCAATGAAGCAAAACAGGATCTAACCACATTGAAAGAAAAGGCCGATGAGCAGGTAGAAACCGCAAAGGAATGGGCTCAAGAAGGTGTACAAGAAATCCAAGACGACCTACAGAAAACTCAAGAAAAGATCTCAAATGCAATTTCAAAAGACAATTAAAAAGAAAAACAAACATTTTTGTTGACTTTCTTTGTTATCATATAGAAGTTAAACATCAAATTTTCAATAAACGTTTTGTGATACACTACGAAAAGTTGTCAAATTAGATAAATATCCGTTTACATTTAGCTTCGTTCGATAAAGATATGATGATGAGCATCACTTCTTAGATTCCTTTAAAAGGAAAACAACATGTATTATGTCTTTTTGTATCTTTAATCAAATTGGTTTACTTGGATAATGGGTTTTATATAAAAAAATATACACTAAAATACAACAAAAAATACCTTTTAACCGAATTGAACATGTATACAGTTTGCAATGGAAGTTGATCTTGTGTAAAATGTATACAAATTTAAAGCCTCGTTAGTACAACATGAAAAGCATCGTAATTTGAGTCTGTTTGGATTGTTTCAAACATGATACTTTTTTCCCGTATCAGTGACAACTTTTTTTCAAAATAAGGTTTGTATTTGTATTTGTTTTTTTCTTCTTTTTAATATAACGTTAATGTGGGGGAGAGTAAAAGAAATACATGAGAGAAAATCAAAAAAGATATTAATGTGTAATGGCGCTGAGCATACTTTTTGCCTTAAAAAGAAATGACCCATAAAAATTCATATTTAAAAACGTGATGTTACACAAGTCTAAATGATGGTGGACAGCCAAACCAAAAGAAACCTTTCGGTATTTTTCATTTATGAATCTTACTGTCGATCCGTTTTATTACTAGCAAGTGAACTTCTCTCCTTAGAATACAACTCCGTAAGTGAGCTTCCAACATGTTTTTTATTGAATACAATGAAATGAAATGTCATATCATTTGATTTTATTACAAAACTCCATACACAGAAGGGAAGCCTTTTTTTTCCTAATGTAAAAAAGGGTCTTTTTTTCTGTTACTTGTAATAAATCAAATATTCATTTATAAATTCATTCATTCATTTATTCATTTGATTTCATTTTCATTATCGCATATTGCTTGATAATAGGAGATTTGAGCATGTCTTTATATACTTGTATATATTAACTTGTGGCTGGCATTATTTATTTGTTTATTTATCATCAACAATACACATCAAACAATAATAATAATAAAGGAGAAAGTTTTAAGGGGAGAATTTATAGAGAAGAAAAAGGTACTAGGGAGTTGTGGAACTGTGTTGTGAGTCTAAAATCATGAGCGTGTGACGGGCTTGGCAGGTCTAAAATAACTCTTGTTATACACTTTGGTGTTGGGCTCTTCTCTTTTTCTTCTTTTCTTCTTCTTCTTCTTTTACTTTTTCAACTTCACTTCTTCTTTTCTTTTCTCAGTTTTAAAAACGAAAAAAAAAACATAGAAGAAGGTCGACGAAACTCGAAGAATAGAAATTAAAGACAACCCAAAAAATATCTTTTTTTTTTTACTTTATTTTTCTTAATCAATAAACCCAACATCTCATCTTTACGAAATGCCAAGTTTTTCAGACAATTTGTTTCTACTCGCAACTGTTGTTTTGTCCTTTGTGAGTTTCGATTTTTAATATTAGGAACATGAAATAAGAAATTAATAAAATAAATTTATACAAAATAATAAATAAATTATTACTATTTTTTATTTTCTATAATTATTATAGGTCGCATGGGTGATTGCATTTGGAGGTGCCTGTGCTATGAGACGTTATCTTTCCGGTGGTGCCTGGTGGATTGTTGTTTATGAGCTTCTTTTACTTTTGGGCCATGGTTATGTGTTTATAACAAACAGTTATGCGCACTACCGCTTAGTGGTAAGCTGTTGAATATTAATAGTAATTGTAGCTTCTATTTATTTATCTGTTTTAAAAATAGATTCTCAGCTTTTTAGTTGCTAGTATCTCCATGTTAACATTCCAAATTGACTCTGCTGTAGCAAGCTCAGGAGCACTTAAGGCTGCTGGTGCTCTCGCTGCTGGTTATATTATTTTGATCATGATTCAGGTACATTGCATTATTCGTTTTATAAACACAGCGAGTTTATTCTAATACCGTATTTAGTTCTTGTGGATCATTGTATTAGGTAGCGATCCTCAGAGTGAGTTGGGTAAGTTTGGACCCGCTCATCCTTCCAATTTGGTTGGCGTAATGGGTAGTCATCAGCAACAGCCACATCAGCAACCTCAATACGAAATGACAGGTGATAAGACCATTGTGAACGATCCAACTCCCACTACAAATGATTCGCACGAAGCTGCCCCAGTCCCACCAACTGAAATCCCTCATTCAGACGGAGTTGGCTCTGCTTCCCCAGAATATCGGGAAAAAGTCCAGTCATTGCATGCTTGTAAGTTTCTTGTTTATACTATGATTGCGTGTTTATTTATAACATGTATTAACCTGTCCACTTAGACCAAGCAAATCCTGAAGATCCTAACGAGCTTAGCTTCGACAAAGGTGAAACATTAGAAATTGTTGACAGAAATGGTAATTGGTGGCAAGCTCGCAAAGCCGATGGCACAGTTGGCATTATACCAAGTAACTACGTAAGTATTTAATCCTGATACATGTTTAAAAAAAAAAAACTCTTCATATCCTAATCGCTCTTTCAATAGTTTCCTTAGCATAATTTAATCGACACATAATAAATTCGGAGCAAATACAAACTATTTTGTATTGTCACGGACATTATTATTGTAATATGATAATAGCAATACAATATAATATAGTACATTATAATATAATAAAATAATATCAATCGATATCAAAGAGATATCATGGCTTTATTTATAATACTTTAATCTCTACATGGTACAGCTATTTTGAGCATGGCAGTCACATTTTTACTACCAACTTTGTATTCTCGAGCTCACTCTTCGAATCAGATATACAGACAGTGTTGGGAAAAATAAAGGTTTCAATAGTAAGCCTTTCAATTCACTAATGCTGTTCAATCAGTTCCTTAGTATGGTTCGGTCGTGAGGGAAGCCGAGAGAAGTATTTCGACTAAACGCACTTTTTTTGGGGAGGTATGTCTCTCTAAGACACTCAAGCATATATGTAATAAATCAATGTATTATTGTGAGTATCCTTTTTTAAAGTGTCCATGTCTCTAAATTTCTTGACACCTTTTTTATGTTCCATCATAGTATCCATCATGGCCCTTGAATGTAGTAGTGGCAGATGAAGATGCCGATATCGTTCGCTTTCAATCATTTCTTCCAGCAGGCCTCACCTTACCATTATAGCTGAGTGAAGGAAAAAAAAACCCGCTTTTCTTCATTAATTTAACTGCAAGGAGTCAAAAGTAAAAACAGAATAATATAGCTAATATAAGCATTATAGAAAACAATAGCATACAGTTGGACCCCGATATCGGAATGGTGCATTATGGACCAAAACCTATTCTATATTCGAGTTTCGAAATGCTATACACGTATTTCATTGGGCAACCGGTGTTTTTCATCAAAAAGACAGAGACAAAAGACCACCAAAAGTATTCCGATATCGAGGTTATTCCGTCAAACAGTATTCCGATATCGGGGTTCAGCTGTATATTTAAGACATGTGATGGTCAAAGATACAATAAAAATCTAAAGAACGAAATCCGTTCGATACGTACTCTTCATTGCAAGTAAATTAACTATTATCCACTTTCCTTATCCAAAAATCTTAAAAAAAACATTCATCCGGGATATAATATATAAGTATGAAAAAACTCCTCTTTATTACTTTCTGGTATTAAAAATTAATCTAATGCAATTTCAAACTAAATTTCTTTGCAATTCTTTGAGTGATATCCAATGTCTTTACAACTTCTAAAGTGCCGCCAATAACAGAGGTGTCGTGATAATTGATATTATACTTTTGTGCCAATTGCTTAATTCTTGGCTTAATGATTGGTAAATTATGACGAGGCATCTCAGGGAAAACCTAATATATATTGATATCCAGTTATTTTTCAACTCCAATAATAATCCCCAAAAATAAGCTAACTTACATGATGTTCAATTTGGTAATTCAATCCCCCCATAACAAAGTCTCCAAAAGCGTTACTGGTCACATCACGACCAGTAATAACCTGAAGCTCATAGAATTCGGTATTTGAAGCTTGCTCAGGGGTCAAAACTGGCATGCCATTATGATTCATGGCAAATACAACAGCAAGTAAATAGCCTGTTGTGGCCTGACTGATGACAAAGAACATCACAGCATCAGTCCAGCTCTTCGTCCAAGCGACAGTTACAAAAGTGAAAAACGACCAATGGATCATCAAAAATACACGTTCGCAGTAAGAGAGCCATTTGGATTTGTTCAAGGTATCGTTTTCGAAAGAGTAGGTAACCGACTTGATAGCCCATGAAAGACGAGCCAAAGCCAAGATGAAGAAGTAGTAACGAGTTTGGTAAGGCAAGATGTGCTCGGCAATAAATCTACCTGCGGTACTTTTGGATTTAGGGCCACCATAGAAATTAGCAGTAGCAACCTCATCCCAAAGTAAAATGGGTGCTGTATCAATATCAGGATCTTCTCCTGTAACGTTGGTACTTGCGTGATGAGTATTGTGTTTATTTTTCCACCTATCATATAAATGCGCAAAAAAAAGGTGATTTTAGAAACGGCTGGTTCTCAAAATAGCAAATCTGATACTGAAAATAATGTGCGTGTGTAGCTTACCAGGATAATGAAAATCCCTGGACTAAATTGCCTAGTGTTACCAACAAGAAGTTGTTAATTTTAGGGTCTTTGATGACTTGATAATGTGCAAAGTCATGAGCGAGCCAGCCGCACTGTTGCCAAAAGAATCCAACGATAAAGGCAGAGATCCATACAGCTGCAGAAGATGTTTTGCCAAAATATTTAAGAATCGCTAATCCAGCCCCACATATGGCTAATGTGGAAATAACCTTGTACACATAAAACACAGTGCTTGCTTCAAACATTCCATCCTTTTCTAGTTGCTCCCGGAACTGACGAATTTCCTCTGCAAAAGCAGTGCCATTTGTGTTGCTGATCTTTTTGGCCTCACAGTCTCCTATATAAAAATCGGCTAATATTTCGTAAGCGGAGGGTGGATGCATTTCTTGAAATACGTCTAATCCAAAAATAAAGAAAATCAATATATACTCAACAAATCCAATAAGGCAGCACATGAACAAATGAGTAAATAAATATACTGGGGGAAAATAATTACCAGAGGCATCTCTTCCTTCTTGAGTGAGGATTACACTTTTACCACCAGGGTGGTCAACAACAAAATCTGTAATATCATAGACCTTATTATCAATGACTATCAATTTTCGTGCATCTTCTTTCCCGTCCTGGACATCTTGATGAATCGAAGCTAATTCATCTCTGGTATAAATATGTGGAACTAGATGATATGTATTGATAAATAAAAGATATACACTGGTATAGCTTGTTTTTGAGATTGTAATTTTTACCTGAGGATCCGGCTTTGCTCATTAGATAAATAGATATATATGGAAAGAAAAAGAGAAAAAGGGAAGAGCAGTTAAAAAAGAAGGTTCAATTTCAGTGGGCAATTATAGAAAAAAGCTAAAAACTATAGCTTAATAATTTACCCATTGAAAGTATGTGACCATCCTTGCTTGTTTTTAAATCTGTCATTATTTGATTGATCCGAAGTTTATAGTGGGGTACAGTTTTGATTATAAGGAGATGCATCGTCTTCCCATTTTTTATTAAGTTTATAAGTATTCTTATAATACAATATATATGGAAACAAGTCGGAAGAAAAAAAAATATAAGAAGAAATATTTTACTTCATGTCACCTTTTGAATATTAAACGATACAAGTGGTATAATCTATTTAACCATTGTAACTCCGACATCCATACGGTCACTGATGGCTGAAGGATTCAATTCAGGGCTGCATTAGTGAGACATTAGTAAGATTGTGGATAGTGTTCTGTTATCTCTATCTGACTTGGATATCAAATGGCTTTTGTCTCTGTGAGAAATAATGATTTATCATCAAAGTCAAGTAGCAATCAAACGCAGTGATTACAAATCATCTCGACTTCATCACCTTTGTGTTTCTCCTTTTATTATTTTTGATCTTGCTTATTTTTTTTCCCTTTAAAAA
Source organism: Backusella tarrabulga (assembly GCA_024139415.1). Classification (NCBI taxonomy): domain Eukaryota; kingdom Fungi; phylum Mucoromycota; class Mucoromycetes; order Mucorales; family Backusellaceae; genus Backusella; species Backusella tarrabulga. The sequence goes on along the minus strand of VCJJ01000522.1, from coordinate 26,029 downwards.
CTCAAAAGAAAACCAAAACGTAGCATGCTTTTGGTCCCGGAGAAGATTAGGTTGAATAAATTAGTGCTGTTTCATGAATTGGAAGTAAAAAGTAGTTCAATTTGTTTTGTGTATCTGAACCATTTTGTAGCACAATCAATCGACAATTGAAGCACATGGAGCCATAAAAAGGAACACTTTTTTGACCTCGCGCATTCCTATTACTATGAAGTAAAATTACACTATTTATTACATCTAAAAAGTCGGAAACAAGAACACTCTATTTTTTATAATCTCCTTTTGATAATTGAAACAAATACAATGATGTGAGCTTTTTCCTCCCAATAATCTCAGGGCTTATCAGCGCAAACTCCAGGTTTATTAAGGAGTTACCTTGAACGGTTTCAAATCACTTTTTCATATCACACTAACCAAACACTATTGGATGACTTGTATATACTCATCATTTTAAACTATATGGCGTTTAAAACTTTACTTTTGTAATGTTAATATCCTTACTATTTAACTAAACCAATCTCCTATAAGCTCATACAAACTTGTTAAGAGCTAAGAATATGATAATAGCAGCAGTATTTATTCATACGACCACCACTCATTCCTTCGTGAGCCCAAGTAAAACAAACAAGTACATCCATTTAATTAAAATATTGAACTAATGCTCTAAAGTTCATTATAAACTGGTTGCATTCATGTTGTATTTTATTCATGGCCGCTTGAATCAAGGTACTTTAACTGGTTTTGTCGTAAATTCTAACATCGAAATACAAAAGTACACATATTACCTTGAGAGCTAGTTTCCATCATCTAAAGTTGACATGGTGTTAAAAGCTATTCTTTCATCCAAGGGGGTACATATATTCGTTGTTTTTATCAGTGGTATCCTCATAATCATCGACTGCTCACCTACCAATGATAAAGTACGATTATTAAGAGAGGGTTTTAAAAAGAACAAATACACAAGACGAGACTCATTCCATTTGTTTATCAGCTAAAGTATTGGAGACACGTAGTTCACGCTTATATTTGATATAATTTTATATGAGTGATCCGTTTTTTCGTTTGTATTAAATAACCGGTAATTCATTAATGAACTGGATCTACTCGAACGGTTTTAATCCTGACAGCAAATTGCTCCACTCTCAGCCCCTTGGATTGATAAATACAGGAATGAGATATTGGCATCTGCCCAAAACAACATAGTTTGTAGCAGTGATAAAAGTCGTTTTTTTCGGTCCTTCCTTATCCTTCATAGTGATGCTTTAAACAAAAAGACTATACAAACACATATAATAACAGAACCAAATATATCACAGAGTATAAATTCAAAGCCATCTCCTTTCAAAAGACGTGAGCCGCAATGTGCAAATAGAGAAAAACATATGGACTTTGTGTAAAAGCAAAATTTTACTTTGCTGTCATAATATGTCCAGTGAAGTTTTATTGTTGTAACAATCGTTCATTTACTTAGATCTCGTTGACGGAGAGGGCTAATAGAATAAGAGAATACAGGTTAAAAGACGACCAAACGCCATTGAAGTATTCAACTTACAAGGAGGAAGGGATTGTCTGAGCTTGGTGGCCTTGGACTTGTCCTTGACAACGAGAGTGTAGAGGTAACGAGAGCATCTGACCTTAAACTTGACACAGTCAGAGTTCTTCTTGATGCGGGCAGATTGGGCATCCTTTCTGCGGGCAATTTCAAGGAACTGCTTGATATCCTTAATTTGCTTAGGCTAATGAAATTAAAGAATTAATTTATCTGCTCTATCCATCCATCCATCCATCCATCCATCATATATCCACTCTATCCATCCGTTATCCGCTTTTGTCTATTTTACATTTGATGTCAACTTACCATTTCGGACGCTGCTAGGTGTACAGAGAAAGGAGGTCTCACACTGGATTCTCAATCCATCAATTTTGTCCAAGGCCGAGCCTGAAGGAGTTTAAAAAATAGAACGTTGGAACCATACAAGCCACAGTTCCTGGAAGTTGCTTTGTTTGCATATTCCCTTTCTTTACGCTTGAGAAGGTAACATACTCGGAGTATCTATATGGGCTACTAACTAGTATATGCTGTATAAGCACCCAGAAATATTTAATTTGAGAGGTATCGGTAAGATTTCTTGGCCATGGATAGACTTTATCTATGCATCCACTCTCTTTTCAATATAAATGCATTTGAGGTTGCCAGCACAAAGCAAAGATACAAAAACAAGAAGATAGAAGTTTCGTCCTTTAAGTTTTTTATATCACGGAGTGACATCATGAGAATTTATAATTATGCTTTCCTTATCAAAGTCCCATGCTTTAACTTATTGGAGAACACAGGTTTAATATGATGAATGTAATAGCACAGCTTTTAGGTAAAAGCTATACTCTTTCAGAGTATAGATATATTGTTCAACAACAAGTAGTAAATATAAAAATGCAATTTTGCTTATTTGTTTGTTTTTATTATAGTAAAAATTTTGCCATGGAAACCGTCGAAATCGGCCAGCGATGCAGTCGGAGATTCCCTGGCATACTTCTTTATTTTTCCAATAAAACGCCAAACATACATGTACTTATAAAAAAAAAAGGAAGGAGGCGATAGGATTAAGAACCAATGAGCTAAATATGACATATTAAGCTCGTTTGAGCCACTTTAATTTAGAGCAAAAGCCTTATGATCAGACGACAAAATTATTCGCTCGTGTAGCGTGAGCGTAATACAGAAAAGAAAGTTGGTTTAAAAATAAATATATATTTAAAGAAAAAATAAAACAAACGTTTTCTTTCCCTTCTTCTTATTCTTTAATTTAGTTTTAATAATACAATGGTAATTATATTCTTTTCATATAGTGTCTACATACTAAAAGTTGAATTCTTTTTTCAAAGAGTGATCAACTTTCAGCCTCACAAATTGCCGAATACAAGGAATCTTTTCAAATGTTTGATAAGGACGGTAATGGCTCCGTTGATACAAAGGAGCTTGGCCAAGTCATGCGCTCTTTAGGACAGAACCCCACCGCTGAAGAACTAGAAGACATGATTCATGAAGTAGATGCTGATGGTAGTGGTACTATAGATTTTGACGAATTTCTTTCCTTGATGTCACGGTAAGAGCGAAAAGACTGTTTGGTGATTTTTTGGTTTATTAAAAAGAGAAAACACGTGTTATAGTGTGGCTTCTGGTAAAGATAGTAAAGAAGATATGTTGGACGCTTTTAAAGTATTTGATAAGGACAACAATGGCTATATTTCACATGACGAGTTACGTTCTGTTATGAAACAGTTAGGTATGTACATAGAGGAAACGCGTGTGAGATAAATGATAGAAACAACTGACTTTTCTTTAATTAGGCCAAAAGCTTTCTAGCGAAGAAATCGATGATATGATTCGCGAAGCTGACAAGGATGGTGACGGTCGTATTAATTACGAAGAGTTTGCAGATATGATGGTAAGAATAAATAGAATAAGCCATAGTCATTAATACTGTTCGCTAACACTTATAACTTAGACTTCAAAATAAGACTATATGCTAATGCTTTAAGTTCGAATAAATTTTTTTTCAAAGCTTGACTTTATTTCAAACATACGAGTTAAATTTCTGTATCGTTTTAATGTTTTACAGACATCACATGGTTGTGCTATGGAAGAACAGCCTAAGTATAGTTCCGGATTTATCTAAAATAAATAGTACAATTCAAGAAAACCATTCCTAAATGCTGAGCTCAGTGGCACAGTAGTTTTATGCTATCACTGACCGTACTACTACAAAGCATATACAGTCCCCTTTTGCTTACTTTTATAGTGCTACATCGTCTAAAGCTAAAGCCAAAGTACACTTGGTGATATATTTCATTACTTGGTGTGTACTAGTCAATTAACGATTTTGATTGTCTCGCTACTTAAGCTCATAACAACTCTAGTATTATGATAGCACTATATAGCCTATAGAAAAAATTGACGTATTTGGTATTTATTTGATTTGTGTCTTAATTTTCTTGTTTACTAGATTTGTAAATGAAAACCAGCTTGCCTGTATTACCCATTTCTACATGCTAGATAGCTAGTCAACATTTATTTTGGCTTGAAAAAAAAATAGAGCTTACATGTATTTGTATAATTAAAAGAAGGTTTACAAATAGTTCACAAAACTGATCATAAATGAACAATAAAACTTTAATATCTACGTTTTTTTTAGTACTACGATCGCTATTGTCGTTGCTATTATGCCACTTATTATTATAATCGCTTGATTATTATAACTTTCGATAAGTAGCTATATAAAAAAAGGACTACAAGTCTACTTATTCTTTAGCTTTTAAATCATTTGAGCTTCAGACATAACCTGAGATTTAAGAGGTCAGATTTACATGAACCACGTTTAATAAGGATTCATATAAAGTTTTCAAGCTTGCTCGCTAGTCATTGTAACATTAGATATCAGTAAATTATATACTTCTGATACAGCGCTATTACGGGAAAAAAAGTAAACCAATTTTTTTTGTCTTAGAAAAGAGCTCAAACACTAGGACAAATTATACTATTTTTTACTATTTTTTTCCAGGACAATAACTGTAATACTTGGGGACAAAATGGTTTTTTTGCAATTTGTCCTAATTTTTGGGCCCTAGAGATATTTTAGCGACTTGTCCTAGAAATGGACAAAACATATTTTCCCCATAGTGAGTGTTATTTATGTAAACCACTTTGTCCAAGTCAGTTTATTATTTCTTCGGCTTATTACCAAAAAAGAAAATAAAAAATAAATTATTAGCTTAATGAATCATTTATATAACGCATTTTAAGCATAGGTCTATTTTTTTCTAGAGTACGTAATAGTACTAGATCGAGCTCTTTTATGTTTACTTCAAAATAAAATGTAAGCTGGTTAGCCATTCGATTTAAAAAATGACTTAATTGGTAACGGTCTGGGCTTTGATATTTATATACGTTTATTTTGTTATTATGCATCATGTTTTAGTTCTATTAAAGTTAGTGTTAAATACTTAAATAAAGGGTTTTTGTCTTCTACATTTTCTACATTGTACGATTTTCTTTGTGAGTTGTTCATAAGGTGATAGCAATGCTAAGACTATACAGAGCTGTCAAAACTCTATCATGTGAGCTATACTACTATAGAAGATAAATGTGCCATAGCTCGTTATTGAAACAACCTTCAGCTATCAAAAGTTTGATTGTGTAACATTTTTTAGACCAACAGATGGTTTCCAAATAAAACGTTTGCATTAACAACAAATAGCGTTACCTTGCTATTTTATGATGTGATATTCAAAACGGTTAAGCATCATATGATGATAAGCTCTTGTGCCCCATGCTTCTGTTGTAAATCAGGACCGTTAGACAGCGACTTTCATCATATCCAACTTGTTATGGAAAACTAGTATCAAGCCTTACATGATAGATCACACTGAGAAGTAGTTTGTGTAAGAAAAACAAAATACACTTTAATTCGAGTTTATTAAATCTGAACCAATGACATTAAGCCATAACCAATTGTACAAATACAAATCATAACTAAAATACTACAAGGAACACCATTACGTAAGAAATCCTTTGTCTTCAAGTAAGGTGTCCCATTTCTCTTCTCTTGAGAAATCGCAGTCATATTAGGGAAGCCCGAAACAGGTA